>QXEO01000687.1:3025345-3219941 GCA_007115705.1 Dactylis glomerata | reverse complement strand
CAACAAACACAACATGTAGCATTACAATAAGATGATCTTGATCATGTTAAGCAGCTCACAAGATCTAAATATGGTGGCTCAAATAGGAGAAGACAACCATCTAGCTACTGCTATGGACCCATAGTCCAAAGATGAACTACTCATGCATCACTCTGGAGGCAGACATGGCAATAAAGAAGGCCTCCGGTGATGATTCTCCTCTCCGGCAGGGTGCCGGGAAGAGCTTCAGAACCCTCCCGAACTAGGGTCAACGACGGCGGCGGCTACAGTACTTTTCGTGGATAGAGGCTCGGGCCTTTAGGGTTTTCCCGATGATGCGAATTTATAGGCGGAAGGGCGAGGTCGGTTGGCGCCCGAGGGGCCCACACCATGGGGCGGCGCGGCCAGGAGGGGTGCCACGCCACCACCAGGTGTGGCCGGCTTGTTGCCCGTCTCCGTCTCTCCTTTGGACTCCATGAACGTGTAAGGAAAATAGGCACTTTGGCTTTTATTTCGTCCAATTCCGAGAATCTTTCCTTCAGTAGTAATCTGGAATAGAAAAACAGCAGAAAATAGGAACTGGCACTGTGGTATCTTGTTAATAGGTTAGTTCTAGAAATGCATAAAAATATCATGAAGTGTAAACAAAATATAAAGCAATTGGTGTAAAATAAGCATGGAGCATCAAAAATTATAGATACGTTTGCAACGTATCACGTACATCCATGCCCGGCTCATCTGCATTATATAAGTATATATCAAACGCAATTCACGATGCTAAAATTAGTCCCGGTATAAAATTATATGCACACAACGATACTTCGTCTCCGGTACTAACTAAAAACAATAGAAATCAAATACATAATTTCTATTTCTATCTCTATTTCTATTTCCATTTATATTTATATTTCTATCTCTAATTCTATTTCTATTTCTATTTCCATTTCTATCTCTCTTTCTATTTCTATTTCTATCTATATTGCTATTTATATTCCTATCTCTGTTATTATTTCTATTTCTATCTCTATCTCTGTCTCTATTTATATTTCTATTCCTATTTCTATTCCTATTTTTATTTTCTATTTTCTATTTTTATTTTCTATTTCTATCTCTATCTCTATCTCTATCTCTATCTCTATCTCTATCTCCATCTCCATCTACTTCTACATATAATCAAATAAACACCCACATAGTTGCTCCCAAAATAAATCCACAAGGGCATATTTCTATTTTCTATTTTCTTTTTCTATCTCTATCTCTACCTCTACCTCTACCTCTATCTCCATCTACTTCTACACATAATCAAATAAATACCCAAATAATTGCTCCTAAAATAAATCCACAAATCCCCCTACTTTTAGAGCATTAAATGAGCTAAATTAGCAATGAAAGATAAACTATAAGTTGCTAACCTTTTGAAACACTTGGATAGAAGTGCAAACACCAAATTTTGATAAAAAATGGAGGCAAATCTAGATGAACTCGAGCTTGTTGCATAAAGAACACTTGAAGAATGGAGAGGGAAATGGCTGGCTCGGGAAAGGAGAAGCAGATTTTATATATGAAACTCATTATACCCGGTTGGTGACAAGTAATGGGGATATTTTGTTGAAAAAAAAATGGATCCGATGAATATTGAGTAATATATCAAGTTGATTATTGATCTATCATGTCTATGTTATTTGTGATCTTGCATACTCTCCGTTGCTAGTAGATGCTTTGGCCAAGTAGATGCTTGTGACTCCAAGAGGGAGTATTTATGCTCGATAGTGGGTTCATGCCTCTAGTAATCTCGGAGAGTGATAATAACTTCTAAGGTTGTAGATGTGATGTTGCTACTAGGGAGAAAACAACAATCTTTTGTTTAAGGATAATTGTATTGTTTATATTACACACTTTGCTTAATGCGATAATATGTTGCTTGCAACTTAATACCCAAAGGTTGTTCGGATGATATCCTGAAGGTGGATTATTAGTCATAGATGCGGTTAGATTGCGGTCTATGTATCATGTTGTCATGCCCAAATGAATCTCAGAGTGATCTTCATGTCATGTACATGCATTGTTATGCATTTTCTATTTGTCAATTGCCCAACTGTAATTTGTTCACCCGGCATGTTATTTATCTTTATGGAGAGACACCTCTAGTGAACTGTGGACCCCGGTCTATTCTTTTACATTGATAATACCATCTACTGCAAACACGGTTTACTTTCTGCAAATACTATTTCATTTCACTGCAAACAAATATCTCCTTCCACAGTATACGTTTAATCCTTTGTTTTCAGCAAAACCAGTGAGATTGACAGCCTCACTGTAAGTTGGGGCAAAATATTTTGGTTGTGTTGTGTGCAGGTTCTACGTTGTTGCTGACGCCGGTAGTGCGCCCTGCCAAAGTCAGATAGCATCAACCTTCAGAAGTGATTTCTTTCTCCTACTGGTCGATTAAACTTTGGTTTCATACTGAGGGAAAACTTACTGTTGTGCTCATCATACATTCCTCTTGGGGTTTCCCAACGGGTCCTGTGAGACATCAAGACTGTTTTCTAGCGCCGTTGCCGGGGAGGAAGAGGATTTCTGCAAGGGGAGTCTCTCACTTCCAATCTCTTTACTTTGTTATTGTTTTGCTTAGTTTCTTTGCTTTGTCTTATTTGCTTCTTTTTATAAAAAATACAAAAAAAAAGTTCCTTTTATAGTTGTTATTTTTTGTGGTCTGTCTTAATCTTGCTAAAATGAGTATTCCTGAAATTGAGGTTCGTTCTTTTAAGCAACAAGGGGGAGAAAGTTTGAAAGATGCTTAGTATAGAATAAGTAATGTCCATCATAGATGTACAAAAAATATTCTACCATGATCCTTCTTAGGAATTGTTATGTTGTTATATCTAGTTGGAATAGGTATGTTCTGGATACTCTCACGGGGGTAATTTTTTGGGTGCTCCTGCTTTGGAAGCATGCAATTTAATTGAAAGTTTAGTAGGAGTACCACATATTAATGTCGTTAAAACTGAGATCACTTTGGAAGAAGTTATAAAATACTGAGCTCTCTAGAGAAAAGTTTGCCAAATCTCCTTGATAACACTAGCCAGGTTAATGAATCAATAGAAAGTATCAATAAAAAAATTACCATTTTAAGGCTAGCATTATCCATGATAATCAAAACCTTAGGATTGGTAAATTAGAGGAGGCTATGGAAACTTTAATTTCAACTTTTTCTTCTCTTAAGTTTAAGAGGGAGAAAGCCTTTGTTGGAAAAGACCAAAAATTTATGTATGTTCCCAAGGTGTCTATACCAAAACAACATAATGTGCTTAAAATTGATAAAACTTTTAGTGCAACTAAGAGTGATCTACATGTTGAATCATCTTCAGGGGTATCTAAAGTACCTATTGTGACAAGTTGTGTTTTAGAGGAAGTTATTAATCTTGATGCTTCAACTCTTGAAAATACTTGATTCTTGCTTTCTGCGCCTAGCTGAAAGGCGTTAAAGAAAAGCACTCTTGGGAGATAACCCATGTTTTATTTCAGTAATTTTTCTTTTGTTGAGTCTTGGAAGTTGTTACCTCTGTAACAACCTCTCCTTATCCTTTTTTCGTTTTTGTGCCAAGAATAGCCTCTAATAGGAGGAAGGTAAGATTTGGGGAAGTTGTTGTCCCGAAACAGATTTCTGTACTTCGCTGTAGAAAATCGTGAAAAATCCCAGAACGTCGTATTGATCTGCAATTTTTTGTGCGCATGCCCCAGGTTATCATCTAACTTTTGTTAGATTTGCACTTTTTGATTTGAGCAACAAAAGATTTTAAAAAAAATTGATATTTACCTTCTGTTCTGTTGACAGATTTCTACCACTATTTGCATTTGCCTCTTGATCTCTTTCTTTTTGAGTTCTTTTGATCGGAAGAGCTTTTAAAAGAAGTTGCTACATTAGCTAATGTTTTAATGGATGTTTTACTTTAGTTGAAATTGAAGCAAAAGTGGATCAACTATCTTGCATACACTAATGTTGCTAATGAGAATTGTGTGAGTTTTGTATAAAGGAAGTTTTCAAGTGTAGGGAAAGGAGAATGATGTGATGAGATGAAGGATGGACAAAATCTCAAGCTTGGGGATGCCCATGTCACCCCAAGAAATATCCAAGAAGTAGAAGCGTCAAAGCTTGGGGATGCCCAAGGCACCCCCTTCTGCATCAACAAAAATATCAGGTCATCTTTCAAAACACTATATTTTTATTGCTTCATATGCTATGTGTTGTTCTTGGAGCATCTTTATTTTTGTTTTTAGTTTTCTTTTGCTTTGTTTGCTGTAATAAATGGTTGGATCCCAGCATATTTCTTTTCGAGAAGACACACTCCATTTTCATTGCCTAGAACACTCTAGTTTTCACTCTTATTGTTCTGCGAGTGTTCTCTTTTGCTAGTACTGCGTTTAGCTTTTGTTTTCAACCTTATTTTGATCAGAACTTGTTAGTTCTTTTTAGTTAGGTGTGTTTAGCCCTCTGGTCTTTATTGGTTTTTATCTTTGAGAGTTGTTTCAAATAAGTTGATTGGTGTTGGAGAAGAGTAAAATGTTTCATGCTTACAGTGGTGCAAAAGGAAGCTTGTTTAGACTGTGGCTTAGACTTTAGCATGTCATACTAGATATTATTTTGATTATATGCTTAGTAGTTATTGTTATGGCATGACTTGTCTCAAATTACTGAGAGTGCTTAATATGCCATTGAAAGAATCATGTGTTGTTTTTATCATACAAAAGCATAATATTTTGGTATTCTCCTTTGATGCTTTATTTGGGTTGAGTTGGCGCATGCTTACACCATGTTATGACTATGAACCAGTCACCTCAAGCCTCTATGATCATTTAGTTTTTGACTTGTAATATCACTTTATGCTTTGATTAATAATGTTTTGTCGCTATGCATTATTATGGCCGTTATTGCTCTCTTAGTTGGTTGCTTCCAGTCTTTTGCTAGCCTTCATTTGTACTGAGTATGAGCTCTACTCGTGCATCCAACTCCCAAAAACTAAAGTTTGCCAATGTGTCCACCATATCTACCTATTAGCATTTTTGCTATTCCAAGTATATTTATCATGTTTTTATCTATCTTTCAAATTAAATTTTTTGTTATGAGAAAATTAGTTAGTAAAGCTCTCACGAACTTGATGACACATTTACTTTCTTGTACTTAATAAACTTGACCATTGTGATTCTCTTATGAAGTTATATGCTTGCAAATTGTGAGTTGAGAGTTAGCATAGCCTTGTTTTCATGGGGCACGTTTTCAACATTGCACTTATTCCTATTTAGTTCATATCATGATCTTTTGTTTATGGATGCCTAGCGGTGTGAAATAAGTTGGAAACTTGTAAACTCATGGAGTTTTTATATGTGTTAGAGATATGCGTGGGCCGCTAATCTAAACCATGCATCATTCATTGTGGAAATTTATAGTATAACCATAGTAGGCATTCGACGATGCATCTCATAATAAAAAGCTATACCCAATAGTAAATAAAAGAGATGTTGAGGCGTTCATTGTCTGTTTGTCTTGTCATTTTGATATGGGAAAGCTTCCATATCATCGGGCAGGAGGTACCCCGTCGGCATTCTCAATGATACATGTATGCTTACAATGACAAGAACTTACTTGGGACCTAAGTCGAGTAGCATGCGGTTTAGGTACTCGTATTCAAGGGACATGAGATTTTCAACTTGTGATTTGTCAAGCATATTTGCCATCACATTAACTTTAACCACTCAAGATGCCAATGATAGGGGCAATGAGAGCTCAAAGCTAATAAGTACCATAATTTTTGGAAGCTTTATAAAACTTGTAATCCCTACTTCCCTCTGTGAAGGGCCTTTCTTTTACTTTATGTTGAGTCTTCATCTTCTATCTTTATGCACCAATTAAGAGAGCATAGTTGTCATTCTGAGTATAATGTGCATAGTCCCAAAATTTATTATTGATTGATTCATGATTATGGTATTGCTTGTTCTCAAATTATTTGTATCTAGTCACCCTTTGAACTTTGAAGGTGTCCTATGCATTTATGTTTTGCTATTCCATGAAGGACAAGCTGAATACCACTTTGCTATGTTTTCTCTATGCTCAAAACAAACAAATAACTTTCAATGCATTATTATTCATGATCTTTTGTTTGTCTTATTTTTCATGTTGTAACATGGTTGCTAAGTTCTATTGTTAGAATTATATCTTTTATGACCATATTTAGAGTACTTTGATCTCAGCTTGCAATGCTTTTACAATAACTTGATCAAGATTGTGTTGGCTGCATGTCACCTCAAAAATTATTTTCGTTATTGATGTCTCACAAGACCAGTTGGGAAACCCCAAAGAGGAAGGTATGATGAGCATAGCGGTAAGTTTTCCCTCTGTTATGATACCAAGGTATAATCGACTAGTAGGAGAAAAAATTCACTTCCGAAGGTTGTTGCTAGCTGACTTTGGCAACGGCGCCAGAGAAGATCTGGTGCGTGGCTTTGGCACCAGCAACAACATGGAACCTGCACACAACACAACCAAAATACTTTGCCCCAACTTACAATGAGGTTGTCAATCTCACGGGTTTCCTGATAACAAAGGATTAAACGTATCGTGTGGAAAATGATATTTGTTTGCAGTAAGTAAATAAAGCTTGCAGAAAGTAAATAGTGCTTGCAGTAGAAGGTAATATAAATGTAAAAGAATGGAGAGGGGTCCACAGTTCACTAGAGGTGTCTCTCCATAACATGCTGGGTAAATAAATTACAGTTGAGCAATTGACAGAATAAAGAATGCAAAGCAATGCATGTACATGTCATGAAGATCACTATGAGATTCACTTAGGCATTACAACATAATACATAGACCGTAATCCAACTGCATCTATGACTAATAATCCACCTGCCGGATATCATCCAAATAACCGTTGGGTATTAAGTTGCAAGCAACAGATTATCGCCTTAAGCAAAGTGTGTAATGTAAACAATACAAATATCCTTGAACACAAGATTATTGTTTTCTCCCTAGTAGCAATAGCACATCTACAACCTTAGAAGTTATTGTCACTCTCCCAGATTACTAGAGGCACGAACCCACTATCGAGCATAAATACTCCCTCTTGGAGTCACTAGCATCTACTCGGCCAAGATATCTACTAGCAACGGAGAGCATGCAAGATCACAAATAACATATACATGATAAATCAACAATCAACTTGACATAGTACTCAAAATTCATCGGATCCCAACAAATACAACATATAGAATTACATAACAATGATCTTGATCATGATAGGCAGCTCACAAGATCTAGACATGAAGCACTTGGAGGAGGAGACAACCATCTAGCTACTGCTATGGACCCATAGTCCAAGGTAGACTACTCATGCATCACTCCAGAGGCTGGCATGGTGATGAAGAAGGCCTTCGGTGATGATTCCCCTCTCCGGCAGGGTGCCGGGAAGAGCTTCTCGACCCTCCCGATCTCGGTATGACGACGGCGGAGGCTGATGCGGCACGGTGTTGATATAATTTCACCGTCCAGTTGGGAACCCCAAGAGGAAGATATGATGAGCACAGCAGGAAGTTTTCCCTTAGTAAGAAACCAAGGTTTATCGAATCCAGGAAAAAGCCAAACGTCTGAAGGTGGTGCTTGCTAGCTTAGTGACACTCCAACAAGGGCGCCGTTTACGACACTTGTTAGCGCGTCTTCAACTAGTAGCAACGTGGAACCTGCACACAACACAACCAAATACTTTGCTCCCAACTTACGATGAGGTTGTCAATCTCACCGGTTTGCTGTAAACAAAGGTATGAGCGTATCGAGTGGAAAGCAATAGTAATATGCGAGTAAAGTAAACAGTGTGAGTAAAATAAACAGGTGATAGCAATATAAAGGAAATTGGACTGGGGTCCACAGTTCACTAGTGGTGTCTCTCCATAAGATAAATAACACATGCTGGGTAAACAAATTACAGTTGGGCAATTGATAGAATAAAGATAACGTGCATATGTCGCGAGGATCACTATGAGATTTACTCTGGGCATTACAACAAAATACATAGACCACCATCCAACTGCATCTATGACTAATAATCCACCCACTGGGATATCGTCCGAACACCCCATGAGTATTAAGTTGCGAACAATAGATAACTGCATTAAGCAAAGTGTGTAATGTAAACAAAGCATATGCCCTTGGACATAAGAATGTTGTTTTCTCCCTAGTGGCAACAACACATCTACAACCTTAGAAGTTTCTGTCACTCTCCCAGATTAAATAGAGGCATGAACCCAACTATCGAGCATAAATACTCCCTCTTGGAGTCACTAGTATCTACTTGGCCAAGATAGCTACTAACAACAGAGAGCATGCAAGATCATAAACAACATAGAGATAACATAAGATATATGATTCAGCACATCAACTCAACATAACACCAATATTCATCGGATCCCAACAAACACAACATGTAGAATTACATAACGGTGATCTCGATCATGTAAGGCAGCTCACGAGATCTAAACATGAAGCACATGGTGGAGAAGACAACCATCTAGCTACTGCTATGGACCCATAGTCCAAGGTAGACTACTCACTCATCGCGCCGGAGGCAAGCATGGCGATAAAGAAGACCTCCGGTGGCGATTACCCTCTCCGGCAGGGTGTCGGGAAGAGCTTCTGGACCCTCCCGATCTCGGGTCGATGACGGCGGCGGATCGCGATGTGTTTCTAGAAATTTGATCGGGTACTTAGGTTTTTCCCGTCGGGGGGTCTTTATAGGCGAAGGGGCAGCGTCAGATGTGGACCAGGGGGTCTTACCCCTAGGGGGCGCGGGCCAGGGGCAGGCCGCGCCGCCCTATGGTGAGGCTGGCCCCTGGCTCGGCTCTGTCTCCTCTTTGGTGTTCTGGAAGCTTCGTTTAATATCTGGACGTTCGGCTTTTGTTTCGTCCAATTCCGAGAATATTTCCTGTGTAACTTTTCTGAAACACAAAAACAGCAGAAAACAGGGAACTGGCACTGTGGCATCTTGTTAATAGGTCAGTTCCAGAAAGTGCATAAAAACGCCACGAAGTGTAACGAAACACTAAGCAAATGGTGTAAAAACAAGCATGGAGCATCAAAAATTATAGATACGTTTGAGACGTATCAGCATCCCCAAGATTAACTCCTGCTCGTCCTCGAGTAGGTAAGTGATAACAAAAGAAATAATTTTTGAGGTGACATACACCTACACAATCTTGATCATCTATGTAAAGCATTGAGTGCTGGGATCAAAAGAACTTAAAACATGGGCATGAAAGATATAATCTTGATAGAAGAAACTTAGCAACCATGTTATAACATGACAAAGAACACAAACGAAAGATCATGAAAATGAAACAATGAAAGTCAAACGTGTGTTCATATCATATGGAAAAACATACAAATGGTTTTTAGCTTGTCCATCATGAGAGAGCAAAACATAAATGCATAGGACACCTTCAAGTTTAAGAGGGCGACTAGATACAAGTAATTTAAGAACAAGTGAAACTAACATCATGAATCAATCAATGAAAACTTTGGGACAATGCACATTATACTCAGAATGACAACTATGCTCTCTTAGACGGTGCATAAAGATAGAAGGTGGTGACTCAACATAAAAGTAAAAGAAAGGCCCTTCGCAGAGGGAAGCAGTGATTGCAAGTTTTATAAACCTTCAAAAATTATGGTACTTACTAGCTTTGAGCTCTCATTGCCCCCATCATAGGCATCTTGAATGGTTAAAGTTAATGCAAATACACTTATGATTCATATGCTTGACAAATCATAAGTTGAAAACCTCATGTCCCATGAAGTACGAATACCCAAATCTCATGCTACTCGACTTAGAGTCCCAAGCAAGCTCTTGTCATTGTAAGTATACACGTATCATCGAGAACCACCAACGGGGTACCTCCGTGCCCGATGACATGGAACAAGCCCACATCAAAATGACAGGATAAACAGACAATGAACACCTCGGCATCTCTTTTATTTACCATTAGTATAGCTTTTTATTGTGAGATGCATCGTCCAATGTTCACTATGGGCATGCTGTAAATTTCCACCATGAATTATGCATGGCTTAGATTAGCGGCCCAGGTGTTTCTCTAACACATATACAAACTCCATGATCCCGCAAGATTCCCAAATTATTTCACATCGCGAGTATCCATAAACAAAAGATCACGATATCAACTCAAATAAGAAGTGCAATGTTGAAAGCTTGCCCCATGACGGCATGGCTGGACTAATTCCCAACTTACAACTTGCAAGCATAACAACTCAACATAAGAGAGCCACAATGTCAAATTTTTAAGAACCAGAAAAGTAAAGTGTGCCATCAGGTTCGTGAGAGCTTTACTGACCAATTTTCGCATAACACCAAAAGAGTTTAATTTGAAGGATAGATAAAAGCAAGTCAAATGTACTTTGGAATAGCAAATTGCTAATAGACATGTATGGTGGATACATTGCAACAACTTGGTTTTTAGGAGTTGGATGCACGAGTAGAGCTCATACTCAGTACAAAATGAGCGCTAGCAAAAGACTGGGAGCGACCAACTAAGAGAGCAATAACGGCCATAATCATGCATAGCGACAAAGCAACATTAAAAGAAGCATAAGATGGCATCAAAAGTCAAAAAACTAAATGATCATAGAGGCTTATGGCAACTTTGTATGAGTCTAACATATGTGAGCATGCGCCAAGTCAACCCAAATAAAGCATCAAAGGAGAAAACCAAAATAATGCTTCCAAATAATAAAAACAACGCATGATTTTTTAAAGGCTCATTAAGCAATCTCAGTCATTTGAGACAAGTCATGCTACAGAAAAACCACTAAGCATACTATCAAAACGACATCAAGCACGACATGAAAAAGTCTAAGCCGCAGTCTAAACAAGCTCCTTTTTGTACCACTTTTTTGCATAAAAATTTTCTCTTTTCCAACACCATTCGAAACTTTTGAAACAACTCTTTTGATGAAAACCAACATGGACCAGAGGTCAAAATACACCTTTATATAAAGATATAACAAGATCTGAACAAAAATCAAGGCGAAAAATAAAAGCTAAACGCAGTTCTAGAAAAAGAGAACACTCGTTGAACGATAAGAGTGAAAAACGGAGTGTTCTTGGCAAATGAAAAGCAAGACAACTTCTCCAAAAGAAATTTGTTGGGGTCCAACCATTTATTGCAGCAAACTAAACTAAACAAAACTGAAAACTAAAACAACTGACGCTCCAAGAAAAACGCATAATGCATGAAGCAATAAAAATATAGTATGTTGAAAGGTGACCTGATTTTTGCCGATGAAGAAGGGGTGCCTCGGGGGCATCCCCAAGCTTTGAAGCTTGTACCTCTTGGATATTTCTTGGGGTGCATGGGCATCCCCAAGCTTGAGCTTTTGTCCATTCTTCAACTCATCTCATCATTCTCCAATCCCTACACTTGAAAACTTCCTTCATACAAAACTAAACACAATTCTATTTGCAACATTAGTGTAAGCATAATAATGAATCAACCCTTTTTGCTTCAGGTTTCAACTCAAAACCACCACATATAAAGCATATACTACTGTAGCAACTTCCCCAAAAGTTCCGTGATCAAAAGAACTCAAAAAGAAAGCGATAAAGAGGCAAACACAAATAGTGGCAGAAATCTGTCAAAACAGAACAGTTGAAAAAGGACGAATTTTTAGAGGGTTTTCTGTTGCTCAAATCAAAAAGTGTATAACTAATGAAAGTTTGGATATAACCTGGGGCATATGCACAAGAAATCTCAGGTCGAAAAGATATTCTGAGAATTTTCACGAATTTTTACGGTGCAGCACCGAAATCTGTTTCAGGACAGCAACATCCCCAAATCTTACCTCACTCAAATGAGAGGCTTCTCTTGGCACAACAACGAAATAAAAAGGATAAGGAGAGGTTATTACAGTAGTAATAACTTCCAAGACTCAAATAAAAGAAAAAGTACTGAAAGTAAAACAATGGGTTATCTCTCAAGAGTGCTTTTCTTTAACGCCTTTGAGCTAGGCTCAGTAATTTGAGAAGATGCTCACATAAGAAATATGAATTGAAGTAAAAGAGAGCATCAAGGAGCAAATATAAAACACATTTAAGTCTAACCCACTTCCTATGCATAGGAATCTTGTAAGAAAATAAATCAAAGAAGCACATAGTAACAAGTATGGGTAGATAAAACAAGAGCAACTTAGGAACTTTCAACATAAAGAGAGGTGTTTTAGTAACATGAGAATTCCAACAACCATATTCTCCTCTCTCATAATAATTTTCAGTAGCATCATGAACAAACTCAACAATATAAATATCACACTCATCCTCCTTTGTTAAGCATGGAGGGCTATCAAATAAGATATTAGTAAAAAAGTTACTCTTATTGGGAGGTAGACATGGGTAGCTCCATTCTTCCCCCTCTTGATCATCACTCTCCTCCTCTTTTTCATCCAATGAGCTTCCAGTTTCAGCAATTTCTTCTTTTATAGGCTCCTTCAAGGCATTAGTCTCTTCCGTTGGAGAGCATCTATTAAGATATTTAAGAATATAGCCATTTTCTTCCTTGTAATTATCAAAGCAAAATTTAAGTATATCATAAACCTCATACTTATAAGGTGCATCATCAGTATTTTCAAGCAAATAAGCAAGTTCGAATGCACCCTTCCAAGCAATAAATTCTTAAATTTGTTCCACATCATAAAAGTCATAATTTCCATTAATATAAGAAGATATGGTAACATCATCATTATACTCACATTGAAAAGGGAGGTGTTTATACCTCCTACAGCAACAAGATCTATCAAAACAATAAGTAACATTATAAGTAGAGCATGTGTTTCTAGCAATGATATACAATCTATTAATTTGTTCACATAAGTGTTTCCCTTTTTGTGACAAGCGGTGTTCCTCATAATATTTCTGCTGTTCCTCCGTGAACCCACCTTGCCAAAAAGATTTAGTTTCAAAGAAACCAACCATTCATAGAAAGCATGATAAAGCAAGAAAATAACAGACCAACAAAAATAACAACTATAGTAGGAACTAATTTTTTTGTATTTTTGATAAAAAGATGCAAGCAAAAATAAAGCAAAGCAAAACTAAAACAAAGTAAAGGATGTGTGTGCGAAACTCCCCTTGCAGAAGTCTTCTTTTTCCCCAGCAATGGCGCCAGAAAAAGTCCTTGCTGCGGCACGGTGTTGATATAATTTCACTGTCCAGTTGGGAACCCCAAGAGGAAGGTATGATGAGCACAGAAGGAAGTTTTCCCTCAGTAAGAAACCAAGGCTTATCGAATCCAGGAAAAAGCCAAGCGTCTGAAGGTGATGCTTGCTAGCTTAGTGACACTCCAATAAGGGCGCCGTTTACGACACTTGTTAGCGCGTCTTCAACTAGTAGCAACGTGGAACCTGCACACAACACAACCAAATACTTTGCTCCCAACTTACGATGAGGTTGTCAATCTCACCGGTTTGCTGTAAACAAAGGTATGAGCGTATCGAGTGGAAAGCAATAGTAATATGCGAGTAAAGTAAACAGTGCGAGTAAAGTAAACAGGTGATAGCAATATAAAGGAAATTGGACCGGGGTCCACAGTTCACTAGTGGTGTCTCTCCATAAGATAAATAACACATGCTGGGTAAACAAATTACAGTTGCGCAATTGATAGAATAAAGATAACGTGCATATGTCGCGAGGATCACTATGAGATTTACTCTGGGCATTACAACAAAATACATAGACTGCCATCCAACTGCCTCTATGACTAATAATCCACCCACGGGGATATCGTCTGAACACCCATGAGTATTAAGTTGCGAACAGCAGATAATTGCATTAAGCAAAGTGTGTAATGTAAACAAAGCATATGCCCTTGGACATAAGAATGTTGTTTTCTCCCTAGTGGCAACAACACATCTACAACCTTAGAGGTTTTTGTCACTCCCCCAGATTAAATAGAGGCATGAACCCAACTATCGAGCATAAATACCTCCTCTTGGAGTCACTAGTATCTACTTGGCCAAGATAGCTACTAACAATGGAGAGCATGCAAGATCATAAACAACATAGAGATAACATAAGATATATGATTCAGCACATCAACTCAATATAACACCAATATTCATCGGATCCCAACAAACACAACATGTAGAATTACATAACGGTGATCTCGATCATGTAAGGCAGCTCACGAGATCTAAACATGAAGCACATGGTGGAGAAGACAACCATCTAGCTACTGCTGTGGACCCATAGTCCAAGGTAGACTACTCACTCATCGCGCCGGAGGCAAGCATGGCGATGAAGAAGACCTCCGGTGACGATTCCCCTCTCCGGCAGGGTGCTGGGAAGAGCTTCTGGACCCTCCCGATCTCGGGTCGACGACGGCGGCGGATCGCGATGTGTTTCTGGAAAATTGATCGGGTACTTAGGTTTTTCCCGTCGGGGGGTCTTTATAGGTGAAGGGGCAGTGTCAGAGGTGGACCAGGTGTCGGGGGGATAACCCCCGGTAGGGTCAAGAGACTAGAAAGACACAAAGTCTATGGTTGACTTGTGTCGAGTTATCAAGAAAGGGCCTGGCCGGAATATGAGAGCATCGGTCAGGCCGGCATATGTGTGTATCCCGGCTAATACTTGGATATGCCGGTATAGCCGGAATACTGGTATATGTGTGCCGGCATATACTTAGATATGCCGGCCTAACCATTTGGTGTGTTGTGCAGGAGCAGGGGAGGCCGGATTACCCGACCCTCGTAGGTCGTTGATCCGGCATATAAGTCCTGGGTATGGCCAACGGTCATATCCGGGATACTTAAGTCAACCAAGGTGTCACATCCCTACAATCAAGGAAGAAAACATCCAAGCATGGTAGCAGAGTAAGATGGCAGGGTGCACAGTGGAGGTTACCTACCCTCACTGTTCACAAGTACGAGCTTACCGCACAGAGGTAAGGCCACAGTTCAAGAGGTACAAGGTACAGGGATATGGCGTCCCATCGAGAGCAATCAGGGGCGAAGTCAAGGGTCTCTGCCATCGTCACCAGCTCCTGTTTGGAGTGTAGCCCGTGTCTTGTGGTCTTGTATGACCGTTGTAACCCTGGCCACCACTATATAAGGTGGCATAGGGAGCCCTGGTAAAGGGTTGGTCACTCTGTGTTCCTACACTTAGCAGTTCATCTTCCTTCTCTAGCAGAGAGCTTGGAAGCACCATTGTTGTGTACTACATCGACCCAAATATACAATCAGTAGAGCAGGAGTAGGGGTGTTATCTCCTTACGAGAGCCCCGAACCTGGGTAGATCAGTGCCTCTTTCTGTCGTGCTTTTTAGCTCGTTCCCCTCTCCCGAATCCTCCAGCATCTAGTTCGGCCCCCATTTAAGCCATCCTATGGCATATGTTGTTTCACCACGACGACATTTGGCGCCCACCGTGGGGCAGATCGATATGCTGGGCGGAGTGTTCATTCGGACGGGGTCTGTGATAGCAGCTTCGGGAGTGCGCGTGGTCTCTGGCCTCGTCCAGAGGCTAGGCTCGCTCAGTTTCGTCAGTGACAACGCCGGTTGTCTCGGTGGCCGGCCGTTCCCCAGGGATGGCCGGATTATGTCTTTCGGTTCCCACGAGGTGTACGTGGGGACTGAGAGAATTTGCAGGAAGGAGGTGCTAGTGGCGTCGGATCCTTCGTCACATCGGCTGGCTCACGCTGGGCGTAGCGCTCGCTCAGTAGAGCCGGCTGAGGTGATGATGGCCGGCACATCCGTGCCGCCGGCGGAAGATGCCGGCAAAGCAGCAGCGGCCGGAGCTTCTCCTCCGGAGCCGCCGAAGGTCAAGAGGTCGGCTCGTCCTCCGTTGGAGCGTGCGGAGAACCTGGCCGGCACTTCCGGTGTGCCGGCTAGGGGCGAGGTTCTTCTTCCCATCATCGACCGGCTTCTCGAGCCGGTGCGATCCGGCGTTGATCCGGAGCAGACAAGGGAGGTCCTGGAGGGATCTCGCCAGGCCCTCGTCGACGAGGCCCTGGCCATGAACCAGGAGCGCGAACGGTTTAACCGGCAACTCCGTGAGTATGAGGCAGCCCATGGTTTTACTCCTGTAGTAATCCGGCCTAGCCGGATAGAAGAGGTTAGAACTAGAGGCAGAAATCTTAATGCTGAGATAGGAAAAGATGCTAGAGATAAGAGTCATACCGCAACTAGTACTGTGCCTAAGGTAGTCTATAGTTCGCCAGTAAAGAACCTTAGAGCGGCGGCCGAGGTAGCTAAGGATTTATCTTGTTTATCCGGCGAAGCACTGCGTGAGCAGCAAGCCCGGCTTAACCAACTTTTGTCTGAAGCTACAAAGCAGCAGGAGGCCTTTAAGAAGGCAAACCCGGGTGCCGGGGCGTCTCAGTACATTGTGTCGGCGGGAGGTGCCGGTGCGAGGTCGAGGGGCCAAGCCTCGTCCCCGCATCCTAGCGCCCGGCGTGCCGGAAGTGTGACCTCTGGCCGCCGGGACAAGCAGATCCAGGTGTACGATCCGGCGGTCGCCGGAAAGCAGGCGAGGGTGCAGAAGAATGTCGGCCAAGCTGACAAGTATGTCGGCAGCAAGAAGCCCGGCCAGAGTGTGCCGGCCGGGCATGAAGCAGGCGCGGCCGGTGGTGGCCGGAGTAGCAGTGCAGCCCGGCGTCAGCAACAGGGCGCCGGAGGTGCAGCGCAGCAGCAGGGTGCAGGCCATCCGGGACATCGAGAGGATGACGGCAATTCCGCCCTTGCCAGGGCGGGATATCAGCAGCAGCACCAGCAAGGCCGGCATAGTGAGCAGCATCAGCCGGAGCAGCAGCAGCAGATGATCGCAGGCCCAATAGCATCCCGGCTTGGACCTCGGTCCTTGGAAGCCAATGATGCACGTTTCAAGCTGGACAAGATCCACCAATCAGAGTTGGTGGAGAGACAAGGAGCTCCGGGCCCTATGTGTTTCGGACCCCGGATTATGGGGGAGCCGGTGCCTTACTTCTTCCAGCTCGCGCGTGGCGCGAGGACATATAATGGCAGTACGAAGCCGGAAGATTGGTTGGAGGATTACTCCACAGCGGTGAACATCGCCGGAGGAAACCTCAGATGGGCGGTACGATATGTGCCGCAGATGTTGGAAGGTCCAGCCAGGATATGGCTGAATAATTTGCCGGCCGGGAGTATCAACGGCTGGATTGATTTCGAAGAGCAGTTTGTGTCGAACTTTACCAGTACATACAAGAGGCCCAACCGTCCGCAGCAGCTGGCTAACTGCCGGCAAGGAGTGAATGAGACTGGCCGTGACTATCTGACCAGGTGGTGCACGTTGCGCAATTCCTGCGAAGGAATCAATGAGCAGCAGGCCATCATGTGGTTCGCTCATGGGTGCCGGCATGGCACCATGCTGTGGCAAAAGCTTCAGAGGCAAATGCCGGCCACGCTGGCCGAAACAATCAAGATCGCTGATAGTTATGCTCTGGGAGATCCCATGCAGCCCAGTCTCGATTCACAAGGACAGGGGCAAACCCAGGGGAACACCAGCAATGCCGGGAGATCAGGGCAATATTATCGCACTGATAACCGGAACAAGAGAAGAGATGAAAGGCCGGATCACCGGTATGGGGCAGCACAAGTTGCAGCTGTGGAGGAAGAGCAAGGGGGCGCCGGCAGTAGCCAGCGTCCGAGATATGAGGACTATCAGCAGCCTCAGCAGCAGCCGCAGCAGCAAGCACAGCCGTTCCAGAAGAAGAATGTCTGGACCAACAAGAATGCCGGCGGAGCCGCCGGCCAGAAGAAGCAGTGGCCGAAGTATACTGTGGGTCTTGCCATGGACAAGCCTTGTGTGTTCCACACATTCCAGCCAGGAAAGCCGGCAAACCATTTGACAAGGAACTGTTCGTGGCTGGACGACATATTAGCAGGTCATGCAGGTCCCTGGGGACCGGCTAGACCCTCTATCCCGGCAGCTCCATCGCCGTTGACAGGTGCCAATACGATTGCAGTCCCACCTAGGCCGGTTAATCCTGGGAATCAGAGCAACGCCGGAAATGCCGGCGTAAATCAAGTTGACCAGAGCTATAATCCGGAATATAACGCCGGAGGCCCAGGAGCGGGCCGGAATGAGTACAAGGAGTATGATCAGAGCTATATGGTCTTTGAGACCGAGAGAACAGACAAGCAGAGCTTGTACCGGCGGTGTCTGGAGGTGAATGCCGTTATGTCGGCTGTGCCAAAGCTGATGTACTGGTCTGACCAGGCTGTTGGTTGGGACATGGCAGATCATCCCCGGATCATGCCAAATCCCGGCGGATATGCTCTGGTGATGGATCCGACATTCGTCGGGCCGGCTAATAACGTAAGATTCAGCAAGGTACTCATTGATAATGGAAGCAGCATCAACATCATGTATCGGGATACGATGGAGAAGCTGGGAATCAAGGAAAATATGCTGGAACCGAGCAAGACCACGTTCCACGGCATTGTGCCAGGACTTTCGTGTGCGCCGATGGGCAAGATCCGGATGGATGTGATGTTTGGCAGCCGGGATAACTGCAGGGTGGAAAACCTCATGTTCGAGGTGGTTGATCTGGAGAGCCCCTACCATGCTTTGCTGGGTAGACCGGCACTGGCAAAATTCATGGCCTCTACGCATGTGGCGTATCTGAAGATGAAGATGCCGGGACCCAAAGGAGTGATCACCATCATTGGTGATTACAAGCGTTCGATGGCATGTGCCACCGCCGGATCCAATCTGGCCGAGACTCTGATCATTGCAGAGGAGAGGAAGAGGCTCAAGCGAGCAGTGGAGATTGCTGAGACAGTCGTGGCCGGCAAATCTATGCCGGGCATGACAAATCCCGGTGGTAGTGTTTCTTTTCAAGTGAGTAAGGAAGTCAAAAAGGTGCCTCTGGATGAAGCTTTCCCGGAGCGCCATGCCCTGGTTGGGGCAAGTTTGGATCCCAAATAGGAAAGCGAGCTCATCAGCTTCCTCCGTGAGAATCGGGATATCTTTGCATGGTCTACTTCGGACCTGCAAGGTGTGCCGAGGGAGCTGGCTGAGCACGCATTGCACGTGAGACCCGATGCTAAGCCAGTGAAGCAGCCGCTCCGGCGGAATGCCGGCGATAGAAGGAAAGCCATATGGGAGGAAGTGGCCAGGCTCTTAGCCTCTGGCTTTATCAAGGAAGTACTTCATCCGGATTGGGTGTCTAATCCGGTTTTGGTGGAAAAGAAGAAAGACGAGCCCGCCATAGTGAAAGTATGGCGGATGTGTGTTGATTACACCAACTTGAATAAGGCATGTCCTAAAGATCCATTCCCGCTCCCTCGGATCGATCAAGTGATTGATTCCACAGCCGGATGTGAACTGTTATCATTTGTAGATGCCTATTCTGGTTTCCACCAGATCCCCTTGTATGAGCCAGATCAAATAAAGACATCCTTTATTACCCCGTACGGGGCTTATTGCTATCTCACTATGCCGTTCGGTTTAAGAAATGCCGGCGCAACTTACCAAAGGTGTATGCAAAAGTGTTTGCACGATCAGATAGATAAAAATGTGCAGGTATATGTCGATGATATTGTCATAAAAACCAAGGAGAGCAAGACTCTCATAGATGATCTCCGGGAAACCTTTGGGAACCTGAGGAGATTCCGGATGAAGTTGAATCCGGCTAAGTGCACCTTTGGTGTGCCGGCGGGCAAGTTGCTCGGTTTCCTTGTTTCCAGCCGGGGTATTGAGGTGAATCCCGGCAAGATTCGTGCCATAGAAAGGATGAAGCCGCCGACAGATTTGAGGGAAGTACAGAAGTTCACTGGGTGCCTCGCATCCCTGAGCCGCTTCATAAGCCGGCTGGGAGAGAAAGCTCTGCCGTTATATCAGTTGATGAAAAAGTCCGACACATTTGTCTGGACAACGCAAGCAGATGCAGCTTTCAAAGAATTGAAACAGTTGTTGTCAACAGCGCCGGTATTAGCGTCTCTGATGCCCCGGGAGCCAATGTTGCTCTATATAGCGGCAACCAACCGAGTTGTCAGTGCTGTGGTGGTAGTAGAGCGAGAGGAAGGAGGCAAAACCGTGCAGCGGCCGGTATATTATCTGAGTGAAGTCCTCTCCACCTCAAAGCAAAATTACCCCCACTATCAGAAGATGACCTATGGTGTCTATATGGCGGCCAAGAAGCTCAAGCATTACTTCCAAGAGCATCCAATCCGGGTAGTGGCCGAGGCCCCTATCTCGGAAATTATAGGCAACAAAGATGCCAGCGGCCGGATAGCAAAGTGGGCAATAGAGCTTTCACCATATACACCGCAGTACGATAAGAGGGATACAATCAAGTCCCAGGTCTTGGCTGATTTCTTTATTGACTGGGCCGAGATACAGTATGAGCCACCATTGCCAGATGCCAATTATTGGAGGATGCATTTCGATGGGTCCAAGACAATCCATGGCTTGGGTGCCGGCATAGTTCTCAGTTCACCAAAGAATGACCAGCTGAGATACGTCCTGCAGATTCACTTTGCAGCATCAAATAATGTGGCGGAATATGAGGCACTTGTGCATGGCCTGAAGGTGTCTAAGGACATAGGAATTCGTCGGATTATGTGCTTCGGGGATTCTGACTTAGTGATTCAGCAGTGTTCCGGCATATGGGACGCGCATGATGCTAACATGGCATCATACCGTTTCCTAGTGCAGCAGTTAAGTGGTTACTTTGAAGGTTGTGAGTTCCGGCACGTTCTCCGGGCTCAGAACGATGCAGCCGATGCATTATCCAAGCTGGGGTCTTCCTGAGATTCAATCCCGCCCGGCATTTCGCTGGAGCATCTGAGGAAGCCATCGATCAAACCCTCGCCCGAGTCATCCTCCATTTATGTCCCGCCAGGTCCAGACGAAGCAGTTCCAATGGAGATAGATGCCGGAGCCAGGACGGATAACCCGGGGACTGTTTCCTCAGTCCCGGGGACTGGGCCGGCATATGCTGTTAGTACAGTATTCCGGAGCAAAACTAAAGGCAAGGGTAAAATGTGCCAAGAGGTTGTGCCGGTATACCCGGGGACTGCTCCGGCATACCCGGGGACTGATTCTTCAGTCCCGGGGACTTCGCAGCCCATGGAGATCGATTATGTGTCGGTCGAAATGATGGAAATAGATCAGGCAGTGTTCACTGTCAGGGAAGTGCCCTCATGGGCACGTCCTATCATGAACTTCATGGTGGATGGTCAAGTGCCGGCGGATGAAACCGAGGCCCGCCGGGTTATAAGGAGATCCAAAGCGTATACCATCATCAACAAAGAAATATACAAGAGAAGTACCACCGGAGTATTGCAGAGATGTGTCGAATCTGCGGAGGGTCTGGAGATGCTCCGGGAAATTCACCAGGGGGAGTGTGGTCACCATGCTTCGTCCAGGGCATTGGTGGCAAAGGTATTCCGGCATGGCTTCTATTGGCCAACGGCACTGCAAGAGGCAGAAAACTTGGTCCGGAAATGTAATGGGTGTCAAAGATATGCCCACCAGATTCATCAGCCGGCATCTGCCCTGAAAACTATCCCAATAACCTGGCCCTTTGCTGTTTGGGGCCTGGATATGGTCGGGGCTTTTAAGCCGGCCAGAGGGAAAATGACCCATATCCTGGTCATGGTGGACAAGTTCACCAAGTGGATTGAAGTGAAGCCCATAAGCAAGTGTGATGGTCACACAGCAGTGAAATTCTTAAAGGATATAATCTTGAGATATGGTGTTCCTCATAGCATCATCACTGACAATGGGTCAAACTTTGCCCAAGGGCCATTTGCCAGATTTTGTGAGGAAGTGGGAATCCGGCTGGACGTTGCGTCGGTTGCCCACCCTTGTGCCAATGGCCAAGTAGAGAGATCGAATGGGCTAGTATTATCCGGCATAAAACCCCGGCTGATAGAGCCCCTGGAGAAAACTCCGGGATGTTGGCTAGATGAGCTGCCAGCAGTGCTGTGGAGTTTAAGAACAACTCCGAATAGATCAACAGGCTACACACCATTTTTCCTGGTGTATGGAGCAGAAGCTGTGCTTCCAACAGATGTAATACATGATGCACCAAGAATAGTGCTATATACTGAGGAAGAGGCTAAAGAAGCCAGAGAAAATGATGTTGATCTGCTAGAGGAAGCAAGGGAAATAACTCTGTCAAGAACAGCAGTATATCAGCAGAACCTCAGACGCTATCATGCGCAGAAGGTAAATCCAAGGAGATTTCAAGAGGGAGATCTAGTACTCCGGCTAAAGCAAGGAACAGAAGGCCGGCATAAGTTAACTCCTCCATGGGAGGGGCCATTCATTGTGAGCAGAGCTCTGCACAATGATGCCTATTATCTTATAGATGCGCAGGACCCAAGAAGAATAAGGCGGACAGGTCCGGAGAAGAAACCAAGAGGCCATGGAACATAGCTCTACTGCGCCCCTTTTACTCCTGAGCAACACAATGTATGTATTTCCATATTTTCCTTTGTATGCCGCGTGTTGTGCCGGCACAAGACTAATGAATGAAATACCGGCATCCCCGAAGAAGCCGGGTAACTAGCTCCGAGGTATATTTGTTGTTTATTTATAGTTTTTTGTTATATGCCGGCTGGCTTTATTTGAATGTTTCCTATGTCGGCCTAGTAATGTGTCGGCACCAAAGGCCACTCTTCGACTCAGCTGCTGTCCGAAACCCGGCTTCATGGCTAGCAAGAGTAGATGCCGGAGATTGTCTACACATGGAAAACGGCTAAGGAAATACAAAGCAAGCGAACCGACATTTTCGTTACAGCTAAAGTTAAAATTTAAAGTGTCGGATGATTTGAAGTCTAAGTCTCAAAGTTAAAGTACTGTATGTTCGAGGAAGCAACCTTGAGACTCATACGTCGAAAGCCAATTGAGGTAGACAAGCAGCCAAGGTTGTGAAATTGAGGAAACAGGAAACAACTCGGTGACTTAGCCAAAAGATGATCCGGCATTAGTAACAAGCAAACCAAGATAAAACTTGTTCAGGAAGCAAACCAAAGGAAATTAAGCGTGTATATTACATCTGCACCCGGTATACCGGGGATCTGATAAAACTTAAAGTTTTTATGCTGCAAAGTCAAGGACCAGGGGCAGAAGCAGAGGCGCCGGCTGGTGGAGCAGTGGCGGTGGAGATGTCGGCTTCAGGAGTGCCGAACCCAGCAGATGGAATGGAGCCATCACCTCCGCCCGGGGCAGATGCCTGTTCCGGGACATCAGTGTCGTCCTCTTCAGCTTCATCTTCATCCTGGCTGGAGTCGGAGCCCTCAGCAGCGGCGGATGTCCCGGCATCGTCCTTCTTCTCCGGCTCACGGATATCCCGAACGAAGGCGTCGGTGTCGGCATAGTCCACATAGCTATGGGCCAGCTCCCGTCGGCGCCGGATGTGTTCCGGATCCGTGGTCCAGATGGATCCTTCGCGCACAGTGCGCAAAGTCTCCAAGTCAGCCTTTTCATACCAGGACAAGAAGTAGCTGAGAGCTTCGTCAGCTCCAACCCTCGCGCCGGAATCTCGCCACTCCCGGAGGCGAACCTTGGCCAGCTGCAGATCGTTGCCGAGGTCGACGGGATCAGTGGGAGTCCTTTGTCCCGGCCAGAGGGCAGAGAAATGCCTCCTGGGCGCCATATAAGAGTTCTTCGGTGTAGAGCGTCATGGCGTTTTTCCGGGACTGCAGAGCCAGCAGCTGCTCCGACATGTCCCCAGTTGGGCGAGTCAACCGGAACACCCCGGCTTTCTCGATCCAACTGCAAAGCCCTCTCAACGTCTTCGACGGAAGCGGGAAACATGTCTGAGGAATAGAAACAAATGTTAGCAAAAGGAGAATATGCCGGAGAGAATTACACTATGTCGGGAGGATAAAGGGAAAGGATTTGAAGCTTACTGGCAAGGTCGGCATTCAGCTGTGCAACTGTAACCTCCCATTTGGTGGCCTGCTCCTTCAGGCTATCCAGTTCAGCGTGGGCGTTGGAGGCATCAGTCTCGGAGGTGACAAGCAGGGACTGGGTTTTTCTTCAGTAGGCCCCTCCCTCTGTTCCTTTTCGTCCAGAAGCTCGGTGATCCGGCCCTTGAGCTGCTCAACCTCGGCCTTGTGACCGGCATCCCGGTCGTCCAGTTGCTTGGCTACAGCCCGCACCAGGATGCTTTGGGCATACTAGTAACCGTCTAGAGCGGTTGTAATTTATTCCTAACAAGAATGACCATCCCCCAGAGTTAGCTGAACCTGGGCGCCTCCGACGAAAAGTCGAACGAGCCCGGGACGGCGAGCGCAGCGCCGGCCGTGTATTCAACGGAACCGCCGTGTAATCTCGTGACCCCGGTGACGCAAAGGCGGAAACCGCGCGCCGGACAGGTGCATGAACCGGGGCAGGAGGAGGGAGCAGGGGACGAATGACAGTAATGGGCAACGAGAAAAGCTGAAAGGGACGGAGACGATCGAGGGGGATGCATATGGACCTGCTCTGCTCAGTGCTCGCCACCGGTCGCCGTCCATGGCCACCGGAAATTGCCCGGCGGAACTTTTCACACTGCTTGACACAAAATTTCCCTGGACCCTGTTCGCGATTTGGCACCAATCGAGGGCCGCCTGGTTGTCTGCCTGGAGCCTTCGTCGGAGGCGTGCTCCCGTAGAGGCAACGCGGCGCTGTTTTTCAAAACGCAAGAATTTCTGGTGAACTTCGCAGGATTATGGCCCCTCTTCTCTCTTCCCAGCCATACAGCTTGTACACCGGGAGACAGGCTCGAAATCTCCAGAAAGAAAGTTCTTCGGAAATTTAGGCAGCTAGTCAGGGTAGCTGGAAGACGTTGATCTCGGTGAAATCGAGCAGCAACCTTTGTCCATAGACACGCGGGACTACAATTACATTCTCAGACATTACAACGTATGTTTTTTTTCACGCGATCCCACATGGGATCGATTTCCCATTACCAAGGCAACGGAAAGCAGGAAACATTACAACGTATAGTGATAATCTGACATGGTTCATTTGAAGCACACGAACTTGGAGGGAAACAAGTTTATTCATTCTGGGAAGGTTACACAGATTACAGCACCCGCACACACGCCTGCAAAAACCGGGGATCTGGAGAGAAAAAACAACCGCACAAGGTTGTCATGGCAAGGGCCTCTGCTATGTGTTGCACCCTTGCCAAGGCCAGATCCCCAGGGACATCAGGCAATCCTTACAAATACTGCAGAAAAGCAACCATCCACTCCACAAACGCACACACGCAATACGACGGCGCACCATACTGGTAGAGACAGACTGGAACTGGAACAAACACACACGAACACCTAGATATCGAAGAACAGGAGGTGAACTTCTACGTACGACACGAAGACACTCACACAGATTGAACTTGCAATGAAACTGAAACCAGAAGTACTGATGATGTCCACAACCCTGGAACCAGAAGTACTGGAAAAGAAGACACAACCGAAGACGATATTTGAGCTCCCACAAAGGACTTAAAGGAGAAAAAAGCATGGTGTATGGACTGTAATCACAAGGGCATAGGTTGGGATAGGAGGGACAAGGGTGCCACATCAATGGCAGCCGAAGGCTCAAGGAACAGGCGTCCTCCCTGGGTGAGAGGAGGCCTGCAAAAAACGAGCACTTGGCTAAACTGTCCCCCGGAAAACAACCGACCCTAAGACAAAAGGAAGCCCACCATGGCTGGAACGCGGACCGACGACGAACTGACTGCTATGAGGATTGACTGAAGGTACTACTACCTATGGTCGTATATTTGCATCTGGAGATGGATGATCCAGCAACTAATCATGCCTTCTTGTTCCTCTTTAGGCGAGGATGTCGCACCACCAGAGCTGCTTCTCCAGCGATGCGATGTTGTGGTTGCCAATGAAGTTGAACTGGAGGTTGAGGCCCTCCAATGAAGCAGGCATACTGCCCAAGTAAGGAACGCTCTTCTGTGTGACCTTGAGACAGCCGGACAGTGAGAGGATACGGAGTTTGAGTCCCGCGGCTGATGACAAGACCGCAACACCATAGTCGCTGACCATGCAGTTTGAAAGATCAAGCTCGGCGAGCTCAGAGCAGCTCTCGGAAATGGCGAACAGACTTGCATCAGTTATCTTGCTGCAGCTCTCAAGGCTCAGATGTGTGAGAGAACTGCCATGTGCCTTCACCAGGGCAGAAATAGCTGCATCTGTGAGATTCTCGCAACCATTCAAATCCACATTGACCAGCCCACTTTCTGAACTCCTGATCAACGGAAGGAGGCCATTGTCGGTAACCGCACCGAGACCGCTCAAGTCGAGGTTCTCCAAATGAGGGCAGATCATGCCAACCACGGCCAAGCTCGCATCTGTGAAGCCCGGGCAGTGCTTGATGGTAAGGAAGCGAAGCGACTTGCAAACTGGAAGCTGTGCAGGCGCAGAGCAGATGTCCTTGATACCAACACACTTGACCAAAGAGAGAGCCTTGAACTTCGGGCTGCAGTTGAGGAGGAAGGCAAGGATGCCCATGAGAGTAACCCTGTTGCACTCCTCGATCTGCAAGCTCTCCAAAACCTTTGCTGACTCCGCGAAATCCTTGAGAAGAACATCCGAGATCTGGCTGCACTTCCTGAGGTAAAGCTGCTTCAAGCTCGGGCAGAACTTGGCAATGGAAACAAGCGCCAGCTCCGTGACTCCTGGGCAGGAGGTGACGCTCATACACCTGAGCTTCTGCAGGCCAAGGGCATTCGCCATCACCCAAAAACCCCTCTCGCCAACCCTAGGGAGGCGAGCGAGGGTGAGGTCCGTGATCGCCTTCCCGTAGTACCCGATCACAGCAAGCGAAGCATCAGTGATGTTCAAGCCCTGGAGGCGGACCTTAGCAAGCGAGGCCGTCGCGGAACAGATGAGGCCAGACACGCCCTGGTCACCGACATGCGCGCAGTTCTTGATGTTCACCGCCTGCAGCTTGGTGCAGCACCGGCCGATAGCCTTGAGGCCCTCGTTGGCCACGCCGGAGCACGCCTCGATGGTCAGGGTCTTCAAATCCGGGCAGCCCTGGGCGACCGCGACGAGGCCCTTGTCGGTGATGAGCGGGCAGGCGGTGATGTCGAGCTTCTCCAGCGAGGGGCACCCGGCGGCGATCTCGGCGAGCCCGGCGTCGGTCACCTGCGGCACGTCCCAGAGGGCGAGGGAGCGGAGCGAGGAGCAGCCGCGGGCGACTGCGGAGAGGCCGCTGTCGGTGACGCCGCGGGTGGGGTGGCTGCCGCGGACGACGAGGCTCTGGAGGTTGCTGCGGAGGGCGACGGCCGCCGCGGTGAGGGCGACGTCCGTGGCGCGCTCGCCCTCGAGGCTCCTCTCGGCGCGGGCCGGGAGGGCGGACGCGGTTTCCTCCTCGCTCTCGTCGTCCTCGGCGAGGAAGACCTGGTTGAGGTCGGGGACGGCCGGGGCAGCGCGCTTGATCTCCGAGGCGCGGATGCCGCCGAGCAGCGCGAGCCAGCGGCGGGAGACGCAGGAGGAGGCGCCCCGCGCGCGGGCGCCCTGCACGCGGCGCAGGATCTCGAAGAGGCACTCGTCGGGGAGCGCGTCGAGGGACGGCGCCGCCCTCAGCTTCTGCTTCTTGGCCAGCTGTCCGGCCTCCTCCGCCGCGGCGGCGAAGACGGAGGGGGCTACGGCCGTGACGCGCGCGCGCTTCCGCTGGCGCACGCCGCCGAAGAGGGCCGCCGCCGGCTCCAGGACGAGCAGACCGCCACCTACACAAACAATCAAACAGATAAGAATACGCCCAAAGCAACAAACTTTCCTCCAGATCTCCGTGCAAGAACCGTACGAATCAAGCCCAATTTAGGATCTTTACCTCGGTAATCATGGAAGGGAGGCATGGCGACGAAGAAATCGAAATCTGAATCGAAATCGAGCGAGCGTAGCAGCGATTGCGAGTTGGATTGGATGATGAACCCCTGTGAAAGGGAAAAAATTGGGGAAGGAGGGGGAGGAGAATGTGGAGGTGGGGTGTGGTGGTGGTGGGTTGGGGAAGGACGAAGGCGTTCTTATGTGGATNATCGAGCAGCAACCTTTGTCCATAGACACGCGGGACTACAATTACATTCTCAGACATTACAACGTATGTTTTTTTTCACGCGATCCCACATGGGATCGATTTCCCATTACCAAGGCAACGGAAAGCAGGAAACATTACAACGTATAGTGATAATCTGACATGGTTCATTTGAAGCACACGAACTTGGAGGGAAACAAGTTTATTCATTCTGGGAAGGTTACACAGATTACAGCACCCGCACACACGCCTGCAAAAACCGGGGATCTGGAGAGAAAAAACAACCGCACAAGGTTGTCATGGCAAGGGCCTCTGCTATGTGTTGCACCCTTGCCAAGGCCAGATCCCCAGGGACATCAGGCAATCCTTACAAATACTGCAGAAAAGCAACCATCCACTCCACAAACGCACACACGCAATACGACGGCGCACCATACTGGTAGAGACAGACTGGAACTGGAACAAACACACACGAACACCTAGATATCGAAGAACAGGAGGTGAACTTCTACGTACGACACGAAGACACTCACACAGATTGAACTTGCAATGAAACTGAAACCAGAAGTACTGATGATGTCCACAACCCTGGAACCAGAAGTACTGGAAAAGAAGACACAACCGAAGACGATATTTGAGCTCCCACAAAGGACTTAAAGGAGAAAAAAGCATGGTGTATGGACTGTAATCACAAGGGCATAGGTTGGGATAGGAGGGACAAGGGTGCCACATCAATGGCAGCCGAAGGCTCAAGGAACAGGCGTCCTCCCTGGGTGAGAGGAGGCCTGCAAAAAACGAGCACTTGGCTAAACTGTCCCCCGGAAAACAACCGACCCTAAGACAAAAGGAAGCCCACCATGGCTGGAACGCGGACCGACGACGAACTGACTGCTATGAGGATTGACTGAAGGTACTACTACCTATGGTCGTATATTTGCATCTGGAGATGGATGATCCAGCAACTAATCATGCCTTCTTGTTCCTCTTTAGGCGAGGATGTCGCACCACCAGAGCTGCTTCTCCAGCGATGCGATGTTGTGGTTGCCAATGAAGTTGAACTGGAGGTTGAGGCCCTCCAATGAAGCAGGCATACTGCCCAAGTAAGGAACGCTCTTCTGTGTGACCTTGAGACAGCCGGACAGTGAGAGGATACGGAGTTTGAGTCCCGCGGCTGATGACAAGACCGCAACACCATAGTCGCTGACCATGCAGTTTGAAAGATCAAGCTCGGCGAGCTCAGAGCAGCTCTCGGAAATGGCGAACAGACTTGCATCAGTTATCTTGCTGCAGCTCTCAAGGCTCAGATGTGTGAGAGAACTGCCATGTGCCTTCACCAGGGCAGAAATAGCTGCATCTGTGAGATTCTCGCAACCATTCAAATCCACATTGACCAGCCCACTTTCTGAACTCCTGATCAACGGAAGGAGGCCATTGTCGGTAACCGCACCGAGACCGCTCAAGTCGAGGTTCTCCAAATGAGGGCAGATCATGCCAACCACGGCCAAGCTCGCATCTGTGAAGCCCGGGCAGTGCTTGATGGTAAGGAAGCGAAGCGACTTGCAAACTGGAAGCTGTGCAGGCGCAGAGCAGATGTCCTTGATACCAACACACTTGACCAAAGAGAGAGCCTTGAACTTCGGGCTGCAGTTGAGGAGGAAGGCAAGGATGCCCATGAGAGTAACCCTGTTGCACTCCTCGATCTGCAAGCTCTCCAAAACCTTTGCTGACTCCGCGAAATCCTTGAGAAGAACATCCGAGATCTGGCTGCACTTCCTGAGGTAAAGCTGCTTCAAGCTCGGGCAGAACTTGGCAATGGAAACAAGCGCCAGCTCCGTGACTCCTGGGCAGGAGGTGACGCTCATACACCTGAGCTTCTGCAGGCCAAGGGCATTCGCCATCACCCAAAAACCCCTCTCGCCAACCCTAGGGAGGCGAGCGAGGGTGAGGTCCGTGATCGCCTTCCCGTAGTACCCGATCACAGCAAGCGAAGCATCAGTGATGTTCAAGCCCTGGAGGCGGACCTTAGCAAGCGAGGCCGTCGCGGAACAGATGAGGCCAGACACGCCCTGGTCACCGACATGCGCGCAGTTCTTGATGTTCACCGCCTGCAGCTTGGTGCAGCACCGGCCGATAGCCTTGAGGCCCTCGTTGGCCACGCCGGAGCACGCCTCGATGGTCAGGGTCTTCAAATCCGGGCAGCCCTGGGCGACCGCGACGAGGCCCTTGTCGGTGATGAGCGGGCAGGCGGTGATGTCGAGCTTCTCCAGCGAGGGGCACCCGGCGGCGATCTCGGCGAGCCCGGCGTCGGTCACCTGCGGCACGTCCCAGAGGGCGAGGGAGCGGAGCGAGGAGCAGCCGCGGGCGACTGCGGAGAGGCCGCTGTCGGTGACGCCGCGGGTGGGGTGGCTGCCGCGGACGACGAGGCTCTGGAGGTTGCTGCGGAGGGCGACGGCCGCCGCGGTGAGGGCGACGTCCGTGGCGCGCTCGCCCTCGAGGCTCCTCTCGGCGCGGGCCGGGAGGGCGGACGCGGTTTCCTCCTCGTCCTCGTCGTCCTCGGCGAGGAAGACCTGGTTGAGGTCGGGGACGGCCGGGGCAGCGCGCTTGATCTCCGAGGCGCGGATGCCGCCGAGCAGCGCGAGCCAGCGGCGGGAGACGCAGGAGGAGGCGCCCCGCGCGCGGGCGCCCTGCACGCGGCGCAGGATCTCGAAGAGGCACTCGTCGGGGAGCGCGTCGAGGGACGGCGCCGCCCTCAGCTTCTGCTTCTTGGCCAGCTGTCCGGCCTCCTCCGCCGCGGCGGCGAAGACGGAGGGGGCTACGGCCGTGACGCGCGCGCGCTTCCGCTGGCGCACGCCGCCGAAGAGGGCCGCCGCCGGCTCCAGGACGAGCAGACCGCCACCTACACAAACAATCAAACAGATAAGAATACGCCCAAAGCAACAAACTTTCCTCCAGATCTCCGTGCAAGAACCGTACGAATCAAGCCCAATTTAGGATCTTTACCTCGGTAATCATGGAAGGGAGGCATGGCGACGAAGAAATCGAAATCTGAATCGAAATCGAGCGAGCGTAGCAGCGATTGCGAGTTGGATTGGATGATGAACCCCTGTGAAAGGGAAAAAATTGGGGAAGGAGGGGGAGGAGAATGTGGAGGTGGGGTGTGGTGGTGGTGGGTTGGGGAAGGACGAAGGCGTTCTTATGTGGATGGTGCGGCGGGGCAGGGAATCCCCCTACTTGCCCAACTTGTTTCCAAGATTTGCTGGGATTCAATGAATCTCTTGGGCGGGCAGGGTCAAGGGGGGAAGAGCGTACACTGTACCGCCGCTGTGATGTGCTGGGCTGTGCGTGCATGCATGCACCTGTTTCTCTGCACCTTTTTTTTTAGCTGAGTAGGTTCTTTACATTTTTATATCTAACGCAGTTTCAGGTGAGCAACACGACACATGTTTCTCCTCTCTTTACTTTGGTTTCAAAAAATGAGGAAGAAGGTTGTTTGATGGTTTGGAGACTTCTTCATCTTGAATGCTTGCTACAAATTGAGACAAGTTGTCAAGTTAGTTCTAAAAGATAGGCAATTCTTCATTGCAAATTGCAATGAGACCTAACCCAAAGAATTTAATCTTGCAGTTACTTTTTTTTTGATATAGTGAATATATTATTATTGCGGAGATATCAATTACATCCAGCATCTGCATCAATAAGATGTCCAAGACATCAAGGATGTATAGAACTAATAAAAAATTGAATGGAGAAATAGAAAAAACAAAGACCCATCACGGTGATGAAACACTCGCAACAAAAGCACTTTAACCACCAACGAAGATAACACCCGGGTACCCAACCACACACTTCTATCAATCACAGGTGAATGTGTAAGATTTTGATATGGCATGTGGGTCATAGAGTGTTGCGAAGATTTGAACTTTTCACATTTTTAGATATTTGGAAGTTTTTATGAAGAAGACATTATATGGTTGTTTCGTAAGATAATTACATAGGATAATGTTTGGATGGTCTTGGTTTTGTCAATGGTAATGTTGGTCAAAAGGTATTAGGATCTAGCTCGCACCTTCGTTTTTTATGCATATCATAAAGATATTACATTTCCAAAAAAAATACTATATGCTTAGATTTATCGCCATGTTTGGCTACAATAAAATGCAGTTTTTTTTGAAACTATGGTACTCTAGAAGCCCGTGTTCATAGTATACTAAAAATAATTTCTGAACATCTCTATATAAATAAAAGCTTTTGGAAACCATAATATCTCTTGACTAGGCATTGAAATGCGGTGGAATAAATGGTTTTTCGAAAAACCAGGTTGTCAAGCAAAGTCTTACTGATATTGTTTATTTTTTTCTTTGATATATGTTGTATTTTCTTTGAAACAAGAAGAAATGCTTGTCTGTTTATTGATTATTTTGCTAAAGGGTCCATGATTTATTAGTAACCTTCAACAGTAACATAAAGAACCTCTAAAATAATGAAAAATATAAATAGGTTCTTGGACCTACTAGTGATGATTATATATAACCTGCTCCTTCTTTGTTGTTGATTATTTTGGAAATATCATATTTTGTGATTCATCAAAATTATTCTCTCTTGCAGGTAATCTACAGATGTACTAGTACGCTCCGTTTGTGGTCACCTCTTCATCCGTTCAGCGGATGGAGTATCATGACATATTTACAGTTGTCTGTACAGTACACGATTGGAGGCTACGACGAGGGATATTTTTCCCCCACATGGGTGGCCGTATAATCTCAGGATTGGACCACCACCATCACCTCAGACGATCTACAATTGCTCGATACGATATGTATTTGGCCTTTTTTTTGTTTCAAACTTGGTCACTGAACGGGTGTGTGCATCTTAGTTATGCAAAAGCCAGGTGTATTGTTTGATTGAGTAATCAGCTTTATAGTCCTGCATTTATTTGTTCTGGTGATTCATTATTTTGACATATACTGGATTATATTAGCATTGAGTTTCAGAGTACATCGGTACGTTTCTCTTGAGAGTAGAGCAAGATACAAGAGAGCTAGTTGCACGGTACAAAGTTGGAATGTTCCCTTTGTTGACCAAAAAAAAAAAGATGTTGTAATGTTGGATCCGGCAGGCAGCATAGCCGCAGTCCGGCCCGCCCAGCCGTATCATCCGCGCGCGCGGGGCGCCGGCCACCCACACGACACGACCGACCGCGCATGCACCAGCACCAACATCGAACCGAGAGAGAGAGATTCGTGAACCCACGCGTACGTAGGCCTCGCCCACGTACAACACGCACCGGCTACGTCCGCGTGTTCCGTGTGCGCCGAACCTGGACGCCCAGGCCCGACCTTTCCGTTTAGATTAACCTAACTCGATCGCCAGAGAAGGAATGAATAAAATCAAGGAAACTAACCACTACTACTACCAGGTGCATGCACCGTACTCTCCTCCCTCCCGTATGTAGCCAACGCAGCACCTTCTCTTCTCTCGGATTAGTAGGCTGATTTCTCTCCCTCGGAATCTTATCTGATCAGATCACCCCGGCCGATTCATCCACCCACTGGCTTTTGTTTTCGTTTCTTCCCCGCTAGCTACACGTACATGGACCCCGGTGACTTACTTTTGCCCTGCTGCTCTACGGAGACATCTTATCTTAATTAACACACTGCACTGACCATCCACGCGGTTTTGGACGCCCTTATACTGAAAATACTCCCTCCGTCAGCAAATATAATTCGTCATCGATTTCTGCGGGTCAAAAGGACCGGAGCAAAAAATCCTAGATGAAGATAATAATGTTAAACTCTACAAGCGTGCATATATCAATTTAATATTTGATGTATTCTAGGCTACACGGAAATGACGAATATAACAAACTTCAAGTTTTGAAAAACGTGCATTGTTCTTCACACCGAGATCTACGTATTTGTCATTTTTTTGCTGAGCCTAATATATCACGAATTTAGATTTGATTTTTTGCACACTAGTATATCTAATTATTTTCTACATCTACACTTTTTTTTTTGAAACTTAAAATATTGTTTATAATTTTTTTCTAAAAGCTCCATGTATAACAAAACTTTTTCAACCAGTTATAACAACGCTTGATGATCCCGGAAATGAATTTGCTGCAGGGATGCTGCTCGTACCGGCGATCTTCCGTGGCGGGTTGGCAAAAAATTCATAACTTACGTTTTTTCAGCGCATGCAAAAATAAATGCATACCTATATATTGTCATGCCGAAAACCATAAGCCTATTTGGCAGTGATGGGTCCACATATCGGTGAAACACCCTTACCTAGTTTCCCCACCTTTGTATTTTTAAGGGTTAAGTGCACTTTTGGTCCTTCAAGTATTGCAAAAGTCCAATTTTAGTCCCTCAACAGTTTTTAGTCTAAAACTAGTCCCCAAACACTTAATTAGGTCTACTTATCATCGCTGGCATCGGTTTTTGACCGGTTTTTTTACCTTTTTATGGCACGCTGAAAAGTTTTTAGCAGGATTTTATCAAGGTAGGCTCATCTGAACATGGGGATCCGTTGTTCTCGATCAATATTGCCCTCTCGATCTCTTAACAAACCCTCTTTGAATGGCGCAGTCTATGAAGATAGAAGTGTGATGGAGCTAATCGACGATCCTTGACTCAAAACTATCGTCCATGGAATGCAGGCGCCATATAGGGTAGACGTCCAAGGAGGTAGGGTCGTTGATTAGCTCCGTCATACCTCCATCTGCATAGACTCAGCCATTAGCTAGGGTTTGTTAAGAGATTGAGAGGGCAATTTTGATCGAGGACAACAGATCCCCACGTTTAGATGAGACTACCTCTATAAAATCTTGCCAAACACTTTCCAGTGTGGCACAAAAATGAAAAAACCGGTCAAAACCGTTGTTAGGGATGATAAATAGATCTAATTAAGTGTTTACGGGCCAGTTTTAGACTAAAAAATTTGAGGGACCAAAGTTAGACTTTGACAACACTTGAGGGACCAGAAGTGCACTTAACCCTATTTTTAAACCCGTATAAGATAGATACTTGCATAGATTCTACCTGCCAGTCCACTGTGGGCCGGTCATGATGTTCATGCATGTTGCTATTTCTTTGACCCAAAACTTGATCAATGATTCATGCTATTCTATCATTCTATGAGATCATCTTAATTAGTGAGGTTTGGTGCAATGCACCGAACGTAATACGGGTTGAAAATAAAATAGTGGATGTATACGATATGCAGTAGTAGTATGTAGCGAATTCAGTCAATTGTGTGCTCCCCAGTAAGGGTATCTTTGGTTGCTATCTATAACCAACTCTGCCAAAAAAAAAATACTATCCAAAATTTTAGGACTTGTTGGATAGTTGCCAATTTTTAGAATGCTTGCAAATTGCCTTCCCTTATTTATTTATTGCCAATATTTGCCTTTAGTTTGCTAGTCAAGTGTTTTGTGAATGTGAACTTGGGTTCAAAGTTCAAACGTATGTGTCCTTTTCTTTATCAAACCGTACATGTCTCTATGCATGAAACTCGAGTTTTGTATGACATCGTGGTATAGATATTAATTTCTAACTAAAAAAATGTATGAATTAATCGTCAATAACAGACAATGATTTTAAAAAAATCTTGGTCAAACTTTGTAAAGTATGACTTCAGTAAAAAATGTCTTCTTTTGAAAAACTGAGGGAGAAATCCTCAATAACAACATGTGTTTGAATTATGCAAAGATCTATACAGATTGTGTTTTTGAGGTCATTTCACAAAAAATATATTTTTTGTGGCTTGTGTAAAAGACAATTTTCAGTGCTAAAAAATAACTTTTCACGAGGATTTTTTTACACATGCAAAAAATGGCAGTTTTTCGCAAAACTCTATGTGCAAACATAGAATGTATGGATGCACACGAGAATATTTTTTAACATTTTAAATAATTTTTTTTATAATGGGTGCATCTAGATCACCATGTCCCTTAATACTCCTATTTTATACTACTATATGAGTAATGATTAAGTTTGTGTGGTTAAGAAGCTGCCACCGAATAAACTTGCAATACTCACCTAGTCATGACTCATGAGTAGATGGCGATTTTGTGCAAAACGTAGTGTATATTGTGCATCACAGCATGTTAGCGTACGTTAAGTAGCCGTCACTAGTGGAAAAAGAGGCTTCTATCCGCCACCTTTAGTCCCCAAATTATATGGGCCGGGACTAAAGGGGGCATTAGTCCCGGTTCGTGCCGCTGGGGCACGGCCAGCACCTAGTCCCGGTTCGTAATGGACCTTTAGTCCCGGTCGTTAACACGGACCGGGACTAAAGGGTTGGCTGGCGGGAACCCCACGTGCGGCGGCCTTTAGTCTCGGACCGTGTTAACGACCGGGACTAAAGGTCGACCTTTAATCCCGGCCTTTAACACGGACCGGGACTAAAGGCCGTCGCCTACAAAATCGAGCTTCTCTTCCCCCGAGCCTGCCAGTACACTAATGGTGGTCGGAAGCTCGGATTGAGTGGGGAGGTCATGCCCGATTTTTTTATCAAAATTATTCAAGATTTTGAGTTATTTCATCTATCTAATTGGTTCAAAAGGTTAGCAACTTTACTCTCTCATCTTTAATTGCTAATTTAGCTCATATAATGCTCTAGATGTGGTGAGATTTGTGGCTAAAATTTGAGAGTAATTATGAGAGTTTATTTGATTTATATAGTATTTGAGCTTAAATTAATTCCTTAGTTTGCACATGTGTAGAGGTGGTGTACTTGTATGTTGACCAAAATGAGTATGAAGTAGAAATTTGTCATGCACATATATAGCTCTTTTTATGCTTAAAAAAAAGAGGGATTTATGGAGTAATTAATGTTAGAAAGTAATATGGGAGTAATTGTGAGCTTATATGATTTACAATAATAATTTTTGAGTAGGATTTATTTGCAATAATAACTTGTAAGTATGAGGCATTTTCTTGATTGATTTCCATGCACATATATAGCTCTTTTTATGCTCAAGAAAATAGAGGGATTTGTAGAGTAGGATTTATTTGCAATAATTTTTGTAACGTTAGAGAGTAATGTGGGAGTATATATGATTTATATGCAATGTGAATTTATTTCTTATATTAATTTGGTTTATTATATACTTATATAATAATGCAGATGAACCGGCAATGGATGTACGGTAGCCGAGTCTCAAGCGAGTTCATTAAGGGCTTGCAGGATTTCCTCCGTGTGGCTGATGCGAACAAGCGGAATGGCTTTGTTATCTGTCCATGTAGTGTGTGTAAGAATCTGAAGAATTACTCTTCATCAAGAACCCTTCACGTGCACCTGCTTCAGCACGGTTTCATGCCCAGCTACAATTGTTGGACCAAGCACGGAGAAAGAGGTGTTACAATGGAAGACAATGAAGAAGAGGATGATGACAACTATCCTGGGTTCCCTGAATATGGTGATACTTTCATGGGAGAAGCTGAAGGGGGAGCTGAAGGGGAAGCTGAAGGAGAGACACATGATGAGGCCCCTGATGATCTCGGTCGGACCATTGCTGATGCACGGAGAGAATGCGAAACTAATAAGGAGAGGGAGAAGTTGGATCGCATGTTAGAGGATCACAAAAAGTCCTTATACCCAAACTGCCAAAATGGTCTAAAAAAGCTGGGCAGCACACTTGAATTGCTGAAATGGAAGGCAGAGGAAGGTCTATCTGACTCTGGATTTGAAAAGTTGCTGAAAATGACGAGGAATATGCTTCCAAAGGATAACGAATTGCCCACCAGTACGTACGAAGCCAAGAAGATTGTCTGCCCTCTAGGTTTAGAGGTTCAGAAGATACATGCATGTCCTAATGACTGCATCCTCTATCGTGGTGACTATGAGAATTTGACTGAATGCCCGATATGCACTGCATTGCGGTATAAGATCAGAGGAGATGACTCTGGTGATGTTGAGGGCGAGCCCTCCAGAAAGAGGGTTCCTGCCAAGGTGATGTGGTATGCTCCTATAGTACCACGGTTGAAACGTTTATTTCGGTGCAAAGAGCATGCCAAGTTATTGCGATGGCACAAAGAGGACCGTTTGTCAGACGGGATGTTGAGACACCCCGCTGATGGGTCTCAATGGAGAAAGATCGATAATAAGTTTAAAGATTTTGCAGCTGACACAAGGAACATACGGTTTGGTCTAAGTACAGATGGCTTCAATCCTTTTGGGGAGCAGAGCTCCAGTCATAGCACGTGGCCCGTGACTCTATGCATCTATAACCTTCCTCCTTGGTTGTGCATGAAGCGAAAGTTCATTATGATGCCAGTGCTCTTAGTAACATTTCAGGACAGACAAACAAGGGATACAAGGCATGCACACACTGTTTACAAGAGACTGAAAGTATATATTTAGCTAATTGTAAGAAGAATGTGTACATATCGCACCGTCGATTTCTTAGCAAAATTCATGCCGTAAGAAAAAAAGGCAAGCATTTCAACGGTAAGGCAGATCACCGGGATCCACCTAAGGAAAATACTGGTGATGATGTATTCGATATGGTCAAAGATATAGAAGTAATCTTTGGAAAGGGTCCTGGCGGACAATCTGTTCCGCATGATGCAGACGGACACGCACCCATGTGGAAGAAGAAATCTATATTTTGGGAGCTTGAGTATTGGAAATTTCTAGAAGTTCGCTCTGCAATTGACGTGATGCATGTGACAAAGAATCTTTGCGTGAACCTGCTAGGCTTCTTGGGTGTGTATGGGAAAACAAAAGATACAAAGGAAGCTCGACAGGACCTGCAACGTGTGAAAGACCCAGAAGACCGACATCCGGAACTGTTTCAAGGTCGCGCTAGCTACGCTCTTACTAAAGAAGAGAAGATCACCTTTTTTGAAAGCCTGAACAGTATTAAGGTCCCGGCTGGATTCTCATCGAATATAAAGGGAATAATAAATATGGCAGAGAAAAAGTTTCAGAACCTAAAGTCTCATGACTGCCATGTGATTATGACGCATTTGCTTCCAGTTGCATTGAGGGGGCTTCTACCGGAAAATGTTCGACTAGCAATTGTTAAGCTATGTGCATTCCTCAATGCAATATCTCAGAAGGTAATCAATCCAGAAGATCTACCACGGTTACAAAATGATGTGGCCCAATGTCTTGTCAGCTTCGAGCTGGTGTTCCCACCATCATTCTTCAATATTATGACGCACCTCCTGGTTCACCTAGTCAAAGAGATTTCTATTCTCGGCCCTGTATTTCTACACAATATGTTCCCCTTTGAGAGGTTCATGGGAGTCTTAAAGAAATATGTTCGTAACCGTGCTAGGCCAGAAGGAAGCATCGTCAAGGGATATGGAACAGAGGAGGTCATTGAGTTTTGTGCTGACTTTGTTCCCGACCTTAAGCCGATTGGTCTTCCTCAATCGCGTCATGAGGGGAGACTTAGTGGAAAAGGCACGATCGGAAAGAAACCAATGATATGTAGGGATGGTCATTAGTTGACTCAAGCACACTACACAGTTCTACAAAATTCCGTCTTGGTGGCTCCGTACAGTGAGGAATACAAGAATATTGTACGCCAAGCAAACCCAGGAGAGCCTGAGTCCTTTGTTTTACAGCTCCACATGGAGACTTTCGGCGTTTGGTTGCAAAGACGTCTCATGAATGACACTGTTGTTGAAGAGCAGTTGTACTTGCTGGCCAAATTACCATCTTCGACTATATTGACTTTCCAAGGGTACGAGATAAATGCGAATACATTTTACACGGTCGCTCAAGATAAAAAAAGCACCAACCAAAATAGTGGTGTCCGCTTTGATGCAGTAACTGGCAAAGGGCGAACGGACATATATTATGGTTACATAGAGGAGATATGGGAGCTTGATTATGGACCTAACTTTAAGGTTCCTTTGTTTCGGTGCAAATGGGTGAAGATGACAGGAGGCGGGGTAAAGTTGGACGAGCAGTACGGAATGACAACGGTGGATCTCAACAATCTAGGGTACCTTGATGAACCATTCGTCCTAGCCAAAGATGTGGCTCAGGTTTTCTATGTGAAGGACATGAGTAGCAAACCAAGAAAAAGAACCAAATCGAATACATCATGTGATGAACCAAAGCGCCACATAGTTCTTTCAGGGAAAAGAACCATCGTGGGAGTGGAGGACAAGACAGACATGTCACAAGATTATAATCAGTTTGGTGAAATTCCGCCCTTCAGAGTGAACACTGACACAAGCCTCAAGTTAAATAATGAAGATTCTCCATGGTTACGCCACAATCGTAAGCAAGGGACACTAGCGAAGAAATGATGTGTAATCATGTGTAATCATGTATTGTTCTAATCATGTATTGTTCTAACATGTATTAAACATTTTATGTAATGTATTATTCTAATCATGCATGTATCACAATAACACTCATGAGAGGCGGGGAAACGATTGAACTGGAATTAAAGTACATGGTCAGATTAAGTCACAATCGACCAAACTTGTTTTTGAATGTTGGAGTGATTCAGTCATAGTCGCGCCTAGCCCTATAAACGTCGCCACTGTAGTCGTCGTAGTCACCGACGTCGTCGTCGCTGGCATCGGGGTCGCGGTAGTCGAACCTTGGCGGGTGAGCACGCGTGGGCTGAGACTGAGGGTAGCGCAGGCGGGGACCACGGTAGGCCATGACGCTCTGGAGAGTCCGGCCGCGCCACCACAGCCGACGGCCGGCCTCGTTGAAGTTCGAACGAGGCGGGCCGTCCTCTTCGTGCCTGGCAAGCGCACTCTCACGCCGATTGATGAAGAAGGCGTCCCAAGTCGAGCTGTAGTCCGGATGCCACTGGGGATTCCTCCGCTGCTCTAGTGTGAGCTCGAAGTAGTAGTGGTTCGTGATGGCCATCTGGCGCGCCACACCTAGAGGGACAGGAGGGACCGGTACGCCTCCGACGCTCAGCATCCAGCCGGTGGGGACGCGGTAGCCCGGCGGGCAGGGGTAGTTTGAGGCGCAAAGCGCCTCCGCCTCCTGGGGGGTTAGATATACGATGGAAGCCATGGAAGAGAGTGATGAGGTTTGTAGATATGAGTCTAGATGTGATATGTAAATGGAGGCCAAGCCTACATATATATAGTGAAAAATAGCGGGAAGACGAAGGCGGGAAGCGGTGGAAAGCGCGAGAAGAAAATAGGCGGGAACGCAGTGGCGCGGGAAACCATCTAACCTTTAGTCCCGGCTGGTGGGTGCAACCGAGACTAAAGCTGTCGGTGGGATATGATAAGGACGTGTGGGTAACCTTTAGTCCCGCCTGGTGGGTGCAACCGAGACTAAAGCTGTCGGTGGGATATGATAAGGACGTGTGGGTAACCTTTAGTCCCGCCTGATGGGTGCAACCGAGACTAAAGCTGTCGGTGGGATAAGGACGTGTGGGTAACCTTTAGTCCCGGCTGGTGGGTGCAACCGAGACTAAAGCTGTCGGTGGGATAAGGACGTGTATGGGTAACCTTTAGTCCCGGCTGGTGGGTGCAACCGAGACCGGCTGGTGGATGCACTGCTCGATGAGAGTTTCATTCCCATGGATGGAGGAAAAATTTCCCTGCAAGCCCGTGAAAGACTCCATCTTCTCTAACAGTTATGAAGATGTCATTGGTGCTCACGCCCTACGGCATGTTTGGAAGCTCCGCCTTGGAAAATGGCAAAATAGTTTTGAATTAGTTATTCAATTTCAAACACTTTTCATATTCAAAGTTTTGTCAGATTCTAAAATATTCAAAAAGAATATTAATCAATATAGTTTTAATTGAAAATGGCAAAATAGTTAATTGTTTAAATAGTTAGATTAATTGATTTTGAAAATACAAAATAGTTTTGAATTAGTTATTAAATTTCAAACACTTTTCATATTCAAAGTTTTGTCAGATTATAAAATATTCAAAAAGAATATTAATCAATATAGTTTTAATTGAAAATGACAAAATAGTTAATTGTTTAAATAGTTAGATTAATTGATTTTGAAAATTCAAAATAGCTTTGAATTAGTTATTAAATTTCAAACACTTTTCATATTCAAAGTTTTGTCAGATTCTAAAATATATAGAAGTTATTCAAATTGAAATTCAAATTTCATATTCAAATGAAATCTGAAAAAATATAAGGCCTTGGCGCGCATTTATTATATCTTTAGTCCCGGTTGGTTCCACCAACCGGGACTAAAGATCTGGGAATAGGGCGCGAACCGCCGAAAAGTCTTTAGTCGCGGTTGAATCAACCAACCGGGATTAAAGATCCTTTAGTCCCGGTTGGTGGTTTCAACCGGGACTAAAGACCCCCCCTTTAGTCCCGGTTGGAGCTACCAACCGGGACTAAAGGCTGGGGGTATAAAAGCCCGCGCCGCCCCTCTCCTTCTTCCCCACTCACACTTTAGCAGTTTCGGAACGCCGCGCGCAGAGGAGATCGAGCACCGATCGTTGCGGCCGCTCGATTCCGTCGCCGCCGCGTCCGCTCCCGTGCCCCCACGCCGCCACCGCCGCGCCGCCCGAGCCTCCGCGCCGCGCCTTCTTCTTCCCGCGCGCGCCGCCCGAATCGCCGAGCGCCGCCGCCGCCGACTCCCTGCAGCAGTGCCGCCGCCGACCCCCTGCAGCGCGCGGCCACCCCCTGCAGCGCCGCCGCCACCCCCTGCAGCACCGCGCCGCCACCCCTGCAGCGCCGGCCGCCGCCCGGCCACGTCCCCTGCAACGCCGGCCGCCCCCCTGCAGCACTGCAGCAGGTATAGATTTTCTAACTTTTCTATGTTAGAAATAGTTAATAGTTAGAAATGTTAGAAATAGGAATATTGTTAGTAATAGACTTACAAAATAGAGTTAATAATATTACTAGCTAGTTATAATTTGTGTTAGAATTAGTATTAGTAAAAAATAGAAATGTTAGAATATTTGAAATGTTAGTAAAAAAATAGAAATGTTAGAATGTAGTACTAAAAGGGGGCGTTGGCCGGGCGCCGACGCGGTCAGGGGGACCCCCCACCGCGTCGGCGCCCGGCCAACGCCCCCTTTTTTTTTGGTTATTTATCAAATATGTGTACTAAAAGGGGGCGTTGGCCGGGCGCCGACGCGGTGAGGGGGTCTTCCCCCCACCGCGTCGGCGCTCGGCCAACCCCCCCTTTTTTTTTGGTTATTGATCAAATATGTGTACTAAAAGGGGGCGTTGGCCGGGCGCCGACGCGGTGAGGGGGTCTTCCACCCACCGCGTCGGCGCTCGGCCAACGCCCCCTTTTTTTTGGTTATTGATCAAATATGTGTACTAAAAGGGGGCGTTGGCCGGGCGCCGACGCGGTGAGGGGGTCTTCCCCCCACCGCGTCGGCGCTCGGCCAACGCCCCCTTTTTTTTTGGTTATTGATCAAATACTAACTTGTTTTACCTGTCTTTAGAAGAGACATGGACGGTGAAAATGACCCACGCCACCCTGAAGAATTCTTATTTGGCATGATACGTGAGAATGTCGGCCGAGCAGAAGTCGGCCAAGAAGGTGCCGGAGAAGCTGAACTTGAAGATGATGTTTCGTCGTTTCTTAACCCTTCCGGTGACGGAATGGAGATAGACACGTTTGACGACGAAGGGCAAACAAACACCGATGCCGAACGACAATTGCAAACAAACGCCGATGGCGAGGTATATAGATTAGGTTTTGGTGATACGAAGGGAATATGCATATTTGTATTAATGACTTTTTCTTTTTTCAGCCCTCCGGATCGAGCAAATCGTATTCTAAACGAGGTCCGAGCCAAAAGTTGAGTGCGAATCAGAAGCTGACCATCGATTTAGTATCTCCAGCTGGCAAACCGTTGGAGCCAAAACAGCACGCAACAAAATTTATAAATCAATGCGGAGTGATTGTTAGGGACATGATCCCGATCACGGTTCAAGAATGGCACGAGCCAAAGAAGGCACGTCTTGGAGCTACTTTTGTGAACAAAAGATCCAAGAAAGACCTTTGGAGGAAGCTCATGGAAAATTTCATTCTACCTCTGGAGTACTGCAAGAAGGATGATGATGGAAATGAAATTCCGGGTGGACGTGAAAGGAGAAGGAGAGTTAAACATTACGCTCTCAAGAAGATGGCTGAAGCATTCCGGGGCTTCAAGAAAATGTTATACGCGAAGTATATCGCGAAAAAGAAAACTCCAGTGTTCGAAGGAGCATACGAGAAGTTGAGACAACAGTGGCCTGAATTTGTGGCATTCAAGACATCTGAGAGAGCCAAGGAAATGTCCGAAAAAAATAAGAAAAATGCTGAAAAGAAGGAACATCACCATGTTTTGGGGCCAGGCGGCTACGTGAGAGCAGTGCCCAAGTGGGAATCTATGGAGAATGGATTGAGGAATAAAGGAATCACTCCAGGTACAGAGGGATGGCCCGAAAGGGCCAAGCACTGGTGGTACGGACATGGAGGATCGTTAGAGCCGGCAACAGGGGAGTGTGTTCATCGGAAACAGACCTTTACTCCCACAGCAAAACTTGTTAAGGCAATGGAGGATGCTCAAGCGGGATTGATCCGTGTCGACCGAGAGAACGACGAGCTGACACACGCCCTCGGGAATCCAGAACACACTGGACGAACAAGAGGCAAAGGCGCCGGTGTTCCATGGAAGGAAGGGTTTTCTCAGCACGAAGATCCGTACGGTTACAAAAGCCGTAAGAGAAAGAAGGATCGGGAAGCAGATCGGATCGGCAAGGTAGAACGTGAATTAGCCGACATGAAGAGTATGATACATCAACTTAGCCAGGGAGGCAGATCTCGGCTGCAGGAAGATCCAGCATTGGATCTTAATAGTCAGCGGAGAAGCAGCGTGGCTTCCACGGAGGTCCCAGCTGATGAGCATGAAGCACCGGGGTCTCGCTACCCCGTGGATGATGTTAGGGAGATGACAAATTGTGAGCTACATCAGCCAATGAAGAACGTGACCATCAAGGTGGCGAGCGGCGACGCTTTACCTTGTCTACCTGAAGCACTCCACCATGGGAACCCGATACCGGCTGGCTATGCTCGTGTCTCGGTGCTTGACATAGTCAGCTCGTTCGAGGACCTAGATCTTGATTTTGCTACACCTGAAGGGGATCGGAGACTTGGAGATGTCAAGCGCCAAATCGTTTTATGGCAAAAGAAATACATCAAGTTTCCAGGATCAGCGCCAAGGCCACCGACTCCGAGGAATCCAAGTCCACCCTCCCCCGGTGAACGTCGTCCACCTACGCCGCCCCCGAGTCCACCTCGGGCGCCGCGTCAGCCGACGCCACCCCCGAGTCCACCTCGGGCGCCACGTCAGCAGACGCCGTCCCCCAGTGCACCTCCCGCGCGTCAGCCAACGCCGTCCCCCAGTGCACCTCCCGCGCGTCAGCCAACGCCGTCCCCCAGTGCACCTCCCGCGCGTCAGCCAACGCCGTCCCCCAGTGCACCTCCAGCGCGTCAGGCGAAGCCTCCCCCCAATACTACTCAGACGGGGAAAAAGCGGAGTAGGTCTGCTATGGTTAGTACTACTGATAAGGTAGTACATAAGACCACGAAGATACCAGAGCCATCACTAAAGCCTCTTCCCAAGAGAGCTTATGACCGGACTACCGAGGAAAACGAGGCGATAGTACGCGCCGAAGTGAAGGCATTTCTTGCACCGAAAGTGCCTGAGCCCAAGCCGACATACACGCAGAAACAAAAGGACTGGGCTTATGCTATGCTTACTGCAGAGCCCCAATATAAGATGAATCTGCCATCAGACTATAAACGCGAAATTGAAAGGCAAAGTGACTTGGCCAAGGCAAAAAGAAGCGGGAAACAAATTCCCCAGCTTGGAGAACAGAAGAATCAATCGGTCGCCCCGCTCATAGTCGGCCCCCTCGATATCGATACGTCCTTCAGAGCCGATTTGGAAGAGGACCGATTGTTATTGGACCCCAGAGTAGTAGCAGCTGCACAACTATTGGGTTTAACTGTAAGGGAGGCAAAACAGAACGCGGCCCTCTTGAATGTGCCTCTTCTACTTATGTTAGGCCTTGAAGAAGCGCCACTGGGAGAGGTAGTAGAGCAATATGTACTGGGGGGGCCTCTGATCAAGCCTGAGGATGAACGCGGTCTATCAACACATATGCGAAATCTGCTCGGCTGGTACAAGGCGCATATACAAAAAAAGGACTTCAAACGTTGGATCCTCTTGGACGTTAGAGAGGAGCATTACTTCAAAAGATACATGGTACATATTCCAATGGACGAATTGTTTCACATATTCAATCAGCGCGATCTCGACAAGTCTACCATCAGTTGCTATTGTCTGTAAGTGATTTATATTCAAGTATCTAGCTAAGCTCGTTCATTGCCTATATATCTTCATTAACTATATGATTTTTGTATGCTATTATGCAGATTTAAGATGTTTGAATGCAAACAAAAGGGAATCCATGACGTTGGGTTCATTGACCCATATATCATTAATGAAAGGATGTTAAAAGATTTCCCCAGAGACGTGGAGAGGGACCTCTTCAGATTTTTTTTGAAGCAAAGTCTTAAAAGAGAACTTCTCTTTCCTTACAACTTCAAGTGAGTGTTTCTATCTTCTAGACATTCATTTTTGCTTACTCGATGTTAAGTGTAATTGATGAGTTATGCATGCGTGTCTGCAGTTTCCACTGGATTCTGCTAAAGATTCAATTGGACACATCAACTGTTCATATCTTGGACTCATTGGATAAGCCCGACGTCCTGTTTAGCGACATGAAAGAAATGCTGCAAAAGTAATTTCAATCATTACCCGACTATATCAGCTCCTTTCATTAATTTGCTGATATGAAGTATTTAATAACTCATTTGCTCATTTTCTTTGCCCTGTAGAGTTTGGACACGTTTCAGAAGGTCGGTAACAGGTGAATTCAAAGAACATCTAACTTTTAAAAAGAAAAAGGGTTTGACGCAACCACCGGGGACCAATCTCTGTGGATTCTACGTCTGCGAGTTCATCCGGTGGTATACCAGTGAGCGGAGAGCACATTCCACGGACTTTGATGTACGTAAATAATATTCACAGTTTTCTTTTATTATAATCATTTGTGTTGAGTTTCATCCAACTTATATATATCCATATCGATCTTCTTAAAGTTGTATGTGATGCGGGAGAAGCTCGTACCAACCCAGCGCCTAAAAGCAATTCAAGAGGAGCTGGCAGGATTCATCATGAGGGAGGTCCTCGATCCGAAAGGAGAACACTATGTGGAGGACGAAGAACGCTATTTGTAATTTAGTGATCTCCATGTAACTTAGTTTGTTTTGAAACTTGTTTGAAAAATAGTTGTACATACACTTGTTTGAAATTGTAGTATATACAGTCGCAAGACATCGTATAATATTATATATGCATGCACCAACATGTAATGTGTATGTACTAGTCGTAGAATATAGGTACGGAAACTCGTTTGAAATTCAAATGAACCCTAATTAAGCATAAACCCTAAACCTATAATCTGAAACAGCAATAAAAATAAAAACAAAAACAGAACACTTTAGTCCCGGTTCTCATTACGAACCGGGACTAAAGGTCCCCGAGACGGCTCACCCAGCCTTGCCCACGTGGACGGCCATTAGTCCCGGTTCGTTTGCAACCGGGACTAAAGGCTGAGGGCCTTTAATCGCGCTTTGCTAGTCCCGGTTTGGAAATCGGGACTAAAGGCCGTTACAGACCGGGATTAATGGCCCTTTTTCCACCAGTGCGTCGTTGGAATAATGAAGCGCATCCCACACGATAGGGCCGGTGCCCTAATTGCTCTTGAATTCTTGCGTGTGTTTCCCCCAAGCTAGCTGTAATGCTCAGGCTTCTCTTTTCTCTGATAGGGAAATCGATCGACCACGACCAGTCCCTCACGTTTATTCAGATCTGAGAGCTAACCGGCCATGGGAGGAGCAAGCCGCGGTGCAGGTGCATGACGGTGCATCACTCTAGTGCGAAACTGTAAATTTGAATATTAATAAGACTCCAGTGCGGCATACGAGCCCTTCTTCCTCGACGATTCCGAAGTCGCTCTGGAACAGTTTTAATTTCTTCGAAGATTCAGTCGACAAGGACCATGGGAGTATTCTATATGTACAGAAGGCCGCATCATTTGGACACCAAGCTTAGCATTAGCAGCCCTCTATAACCAACAGGCGTGTAGCTGTTTCAATTTGTCGATGTGTTGTCGTCCGACATGGAAGATCCATTGTATCTGCGGCGCGCAGCTCCGGGCCCCGGCCGATGCCCTTAAATAGATAGATATATAAAGTTGATGGGCTTTCTTGAGTTGTGAGGTGCTTTGCTACTGTTCATCGTGACCAATCGTTGCGCGACACGTTTAGTACACAAACAGTGTTCACGTGTATGTATGAATAGTGTTCACGTGTACGTACGAACAGTGTTCTGGGCCCACTTTTTTTATTTTTTTCCAAATTTTTTTATTTTTTCTGGTGGTAATTATTTTAGGTAATTTTCTGATGGTAATTATTTTAGGTAATTTTAAATATTGCGTAACTTTTGAATGATAATTTATTCCAGTGCATGACAAGTCGCTTCTAGCCGTGACGATGATACGTAACTCTCCAACGGTAATTTCTCACTTATACACGAACAAGTCGCTTCTACCCGTGACGCAACGGTAATTTGTCAGTTGTAACTTCTCAGTAGTAAATCAATGCGGTAATTCTCCTGCGGTAGATATCTTACGTTATTTCTTCGATGATTATACGTAACTCTCCAACGGTAATTTCTCACCGATTCACGAATAGTAATTTTTAGCAGAAGTTTTCACCGCTAACGGTTATTTCCAAAGGATGGTTTCCCGGTAGTAAATCTCTGCGACAATTCTTCGATGTTAGTTAACCTTAAACTCTCCGGCGGTAATTTCTCATCGGTGCACGAATAATCATTTTCAGCAATGACCAAAAGTTTTGGCCGCTAACGGTTATTTCCAAGCGGTAGTTTTCCGGTAATAAATCTCTACGACAATTCTTTCACAGTAATTACCCTCCAATAATTCTTTGACCATGTGTAACTCCCTCGCGTTAATTTTTCACCGGTGCATAAATAGTTATTTTCACAATTAACTTATAAACTTCGATATTCGTCTCTATGGACAAAGCGGTCCGAAGCGGTCCACAAGATTATCATCTAGAACGACATGGTCATTTTGCCCCACCTCTCTCTTCTTTGCTTCTCCACTTATTCGAGATGCGCTAGCGTTCTCTCTAATCTTTGTTTTTTCACTTATTCGAGAAAGTCTTGAAGGCACGCCACACTTCGCTCCATCGGACCGTACCACATAAAATGTACCACTCCGCAAATTTTCAGAAGATATAAAAGAAGATAGTTACCACTAACTACTAATGCTAGAAGATTAAGACAAGGGGCGCGGCGTGCCGCCGCGTCAAAATTCCTAGTAACTTAAAACCGATGCTAGATACTTTGGTTTGACAATCTGCCACCATGTCAAAACTGTTCAAGACGTACTACGAACGAAAAGAAAGAGAGTGAAGCCGGTGAACATGCATCAGTCTCATGGGCGGACCCAAGTATAGCTGAGTGGGGGCAGTGGCCCCCACTCAAAATTTTGAATTTTAGTGTAATTCATTCATATTTCAAGCAAAAAAAATTCAAAAAGCTAAATTTATACAAGAAGTGCCCCCACTGTATTTTCTGTCTGGGTCCGCCACTGATCAGTCTTCCAAATGCATGCATCTCAAGCTGCAAGACCTGAAGTCCTGAACAACATTCAACCCTTTGAATTTCTTTTGTTCGTTCAACCGAACAGCTTTGGACGAAGATGATCTACGTACCAATGGAGCTACATTTTTCATGGGTACGTAGTACAATCATGACCAAGTAAGAACGAAATGGATGAGCTGTTTCTCGGGCTCATGGCCTGGCAAGTGGCTTCAAAAAATACTACTGCTTGCCAAGAAAGGCAAGTTAAAGTACAGCATAGTCTCCTTTTTTGTACTAGCAAATTGCTAGAAGCTTCATCCGCCTGGAGTCTTCTCTGTACGTAGCCTCTTTTATTTGGGTTGTCCGGGTGAGTTGAACCCGATCGAGCAGGGATCGATCTAGTATTCCTACTTCTCAATATTGTAGTACGACGAGGGGGAGACTAGTAAGCATATCCTAATGTACTAATGCTGGCGTGCTTGATGTTTCCAATGTCGTTCCTCTGTCTTTGACAAGGGCAGGAAACTTGTTATGTGAAAAAATGTCTTTTTGGCGAAAATTTGTTGTAGAATATCAATCTTATAGTTTGCCACCATGGCACCATACCAAGCTATCATGCACACAAGTTGCTGCTCGATCTTGATTCTCTCTTGACCTTCTTGGGCCATGCATGCACAACGCCTTTTATTCAGGTTTAATTTCCTTGGGGGAGCTGAATCCGTGGTTAGATTCTGGATCTATCCGCGGCCGATCGAGAAACCACGATCGAGTGTCCCAAACATCGAAATCTTAGCTGTTTTTTGCTCTCGAGCTCAGCTCTCTAGCGTGCAAGCTGCCAGAAAACAGCCAAACTTTCCTCAGTACCAAAATCTCGATCTTATCAAGTTGCTACCTGTGTACACCTTTTCAATCAGACTCATATAGTCTCCTAGGATTATATGAACTACTTGATCTTTATCTGGAACGTCTGGGTGAGCTGAATCACTGGATCTATTATCTATACATATATACTACATTAATCTAGCTACCACTACCAGGAAAGAACCGTTGGCTGTCATATAGAGGAGTTTCAACCTTGTATCCGCTAGATCTATATGGTCAGTTATCTAAGTAGCTTCAACCTTGTATCCGCCATGCAGCATCACCAATATTTTTGGGAACTGGCTTAATGGGATCGATCCTAGGTTTAAAAAGCATATTAGGGTGGGAGCAATTGCCTTTATTTGGTCGCTATGACTATGTAGAAATAATAAAGTGTTTAACGATAAAAACTCTTCCATTTTGCAGGTTATCTACAGAGCTATCAGTACACTCCGTTTATGGTCGTCTCTTCAGCGTCTCAAGGACCGAGACCTATTTACGGAGATCTGTGCACGTTTGAAGGCCACGGCGAGGGATACTTTTTCCTAACATGGGTGGCAGCATAGTTTACGAATTGGGGCTCCATAGTAGGCGAGATTGCAATTGCTCAATTTGATATGTAATTTTGCCTTTTACTTTTCTTGAACAAGACTTGGGTTTTGGCTGTGTGCATCCTAGCTATGCAGAGGCCGGGTGTAAGCTTAATACTTTTAAGTAATAAAGCGCTCTTTATCGAAAAAAAATATAGAGGAGTTTCAGGTTCATGCATGTAAAACCTTTACAGGCCTGATCCCAGAAAATGGTGTTTTCTTCTCGCGCGTGATCCTGTGCTCCATTGAACCTACGAGTAGCTATCGCTCGTGCATTGTATGTACGTATGCGACGACGTCTCTCCTGCCAGTTCAATGAACCTGCTGAACCCCGCGCTTCTGGGTGGTCTCTTCCGTGTGCGTTTCTTCTCCCGACCGGTGGTATGACAGAGTGTGCGTCCGTTTGATCATAGGTGGGGGCCGGTGAAAGACGAATTGGCAAGCCAGCGTGATTATTTTTTCGTATATGTATTTTGGTTTAGACTTTTGGGCCTTTGTTTACTTCTCCGGCATTTTCACCCTCGAAAGATGTGGAGATATGCGGGGATTTGGTGTTTACCCAACTAGCACAAACCCACACTCCTCTATCCAAGAAAAATACAAGGGAGAGGGGAGAGGGGCTGCGGCCATATATATAGGCAGAAGCCTTTAGTCCCGGTTTGAGACACAAACCGGGACTAAAGGGGGTGCACATGCGGGCCGCTCACCGCATAGCCCTTTAGTCCCGGTTTGTGTCTCAGACCGGGACTAAAGGGTTGTAACGGACCGGGACTAAAGGCTGTCGTGCGGGTAGATGAATTTGGGGCGACGTGGCCAGGCCTTTAGTCCCGGCCCAAATAACGGCCGGGACTAAAGGGTCCTGACCAAAGGCCCGTTTTCCACTAGTGCATGTGTGCCTCATTTAAAAGCGAGAGACGATGTTTATGGTAATTTCATCAATGAAGCTCTGCGACTCCAATCTCCTATAAACCCTTTGTGAGTGTGTGCCTAGTAATCAAATAATATTGTGTATTGTCTACTTAGCCATATATATGTGTGCACGTACATTTTATACTCTTGGGTGAGTATGTCAATATTAAAGACATAAATATTTAAATAAAGCAATAAAATAGCCGCATGCATCTGTCGATGTAGAGGCTGGGGCGCCACCCTCCTTTTTGAAAAAAATTAAAGTGCGATTCAATCTTCTATACGAGCTCCTCTATAGAAGCTTTGTTAGTGTGTGTGTCAGGTGATAGTCAAATTACTTCTTTAATTTTGTATACTCTACTATATTAAGTACATATATGTACTTTGCATGTTTTTTTTGGCAAAATATTTACGTCCTCTCTTACAAAATATAAGATGTTTTAATGACCTAAAACAGTCTACTAAAATATCTTATGTTTTGATACGGAGGTAGTAATATCCTAGATAGCACCTCCTTAGCTTTGCCACTAGCCAACCACGCTTTGTATCTAGTGAACATATTGCTTTTGGTATATAGTAGATTGGTTAGCTTACAGTTTTGATCTTTTTTTTCATGATATATATGTACCTGTTTGCCTTGCCTACCAGTTTATTAAAAAAAAAAATACATATGCACCTATTGCCACCACGTACGGGCTGGAGTCCATACACAAATAAGAGTCCAGGTTCAAAACATTTTTTGTTTTAGACGTGACGGATGGGATTGCATGGTTACGTACAAAACAATCTTTTCTTTAAATCTTAGCCATAAATTTTAGATCTAACCACCGAGATAATTGTGATGATGTAGATTAACGTGGTGTCTCTATTTTAGATACCCCGTATTGTGCTTTTAGTATATACTCCCTCTGACCCATAATACTCTTCTCTAATATAGATGTATCTAGACACATTTTAATACTAGATACATCTATATTAGCGAAGAGTAATATGGGTCGGAGGGAGTAGTAGATATTCAAAAATCCAGGGAATTTGTGGTATATCCCGAAATTATCCCCTCAAAACCCGATCTAGTAAACAACCTATCGGGAAAATTCCGGGATATGGAATAATCCTCTCTAATCCCCTCAAATACCCTAGAAGTAAGGCTTAAGAGTGGTTTGAATCATTCCAAAAGAATTGAATCAAGCATTTTATTTTAAGTTATGACCATGCAAACATACGAGGTACTACATATTATATCTTGACGAGGAGAGATCAACGGACAGATCAAAGAGGCATGAAAAAAGCAACTAATTAAGCTACTGGATATGCCGTGTGTGAATTAAACCTCATCCCAAACAGCCAAACTCAACGTATCTTGTGTTAATCCACATGCCGGTAGCTCCTCTCTCTCAAAAAGAAAGATGCTGGTAGCTGTTTTAATTTGTTAATGTGTTGTCGTCTTATTGAATTGATGCTCTAGTCAACTAATTAAATAGTTCGAAATGATGAAAATAGCTAGACTCTATATTATAACAAGGCTTCAACTATTTTTACTATATTAAATAGTGCATTTGCTAAGTCTTGAATTTGAGACCTCCTAGCTCTTATAGCATATTGAATTAATGCTTTAGCCAACTATTTCAAAAATACAAACTGATAGAATGAGCTAGGCTATATATTATAACACGTCTGACACTGAAGATCCATTGTATCTGGGTGAGCAGTTCTAGGCTCCGGGCGGTTGCCCTCAAATAACTTAACACCGCTGCTAGATACTGTACTTTGTTTGACATTATATCCCTGAATGATCAGGTACCTTCATTACCCTCGATCAGGTGCCGTCTTTAGCCGCCACCTTGTTGTATTATGGTTTAATATAATCGCCAATCGTTTCAAAGATTTTCCTAGGAAAAAAACACACATTTTCATGTTGGAGAGTCAGCGGGGCTATTTCTTTACATGCCTCCGTTTCAAAAAAGAAAAACTACGTGCACATCATCTGATGCTGTGGGTGCTGATCTGGAAAAGATAGTGCGCAAAGCCATGCAGTAATCAGAAAATGAATAGAAAGAGAGCGATGCCACTGAACATGCACTGATGCACCAATCTGCCAAATGCATGCACCTTAGCTGCAAGACCTGAACAACTTTCAACTCTCTTTGATGTTTTGTTTCGTTCAACTAGACAGCTTTGGACCAAGATAACCTACGTAGCCTGCTTTGCATTGGTGAGCTCAATTCCATGGGTAGCACTGCCGTACAATCATGACCAAGAAAGAACGGACAACTTGGTCTTCGTCCTAAACAAAATGTCTGAGGTCATGAGGTGTTTCTCGCTCAGCTCTCGCAAGTTGCTAGGAAAATACTACACCACTGCTTGTTTATGTATAGTTGCTAAGAAAGGCAAGTTAAAGCACAATAGTTGCCTTTTTTTTATAGCAAACAGATAGAAATTTCATCTTCGATCTTGGCCTGTAGCCCCTGTACGTAGTCCCTTTATTTGGGTTGTCGGGGTGAGCTGAAGTTAAGCCTGGTTTCAATCTACTCCCCCTGTTTCATATAGTTGTTGCTAATTTAGTACAAGTTTGGGTTGTTGGGGTGAGCTGAACTTAAGCATGGTTTCAATCTACCCCCCCTGTTTCATATAGTTGTTGCTAATTTAGTACAAGTTGCAACTAATATGAAACGTAGGAGTACATTTTAATTTTGCCATATGCAATATTTTAGTGCGACGAAGGAGATCCTACCATATTCATAATACACCCACTCACAGCCGGCGTGCTTGATATTTCGAAGGCCATTCCCTTTGTTGTCTCAAAAAGGCTAAGGAACTTATTATGTGAAATTGTCTCTTTGGGCGGATATGCTATTTCGATCTACGGTGCATATGCTTTGTTTATTCAAAAAACATATTTTAAAATATGAAAAAAATTCTGAACTAAAATTTCATGTGTACACCACGACAATCTATATATGCACAACAAAGTTTCGTGGAACCCGATGCTTTTAGTGCCCTGTGTAAAAAACACAAAAACACGTCACCCGTAAAACCTTATTTTAGCACCGAATTTTGTCTTTTTACCAAGCCGACAAGAAAAGTCGTTTTTTTCGTGAAACAACTTGGTTGACGTTTATCTTGTGAAGAAGTCCATTCAACATATTTTTTGAATTTTTTGACAGTTCAAAATATGTTTAAACTGCATTTGAAATAAAGGGTGCATATGCACCCCAGAGCCAAAACGTCCCTTGGCAAAAATTTGTACTCCCTCCGATCGGAAATAAGTGTCGGTAATTTTATACTAGCTTAGTACAAATTTTATACTAAGTCCCCAACAGTTATTTCCGATCAGAGGAAGTAGAATGCCGGTAAAATTTTGAAACAGAGAATATCAATCATATATGAAGATCAATCATATAGTTTGCCACCGTACAAAGCCAGCAGGCATCGCAAAAGACACACGAGTTGGTGTTAGATCATGATTATTCTCTATTGGCATTCTTGGACCATGCATGAACGCACGCAAACAAAGTCCCTTTATTCAGGTTTCCCTGGGGAGCTGAATTCGCGGTTAGATTCTTGATGCATGGCTTAGCTAGCTGGATATATCTCGAGCTTGGCTCTGGCTTGCAAGCTGGCCAGAAATCTCTACCAAGTTGCAGCTAGCTCTTTGGGTTATGCACTCTTCTAGACTCTTCATTTCCTCGGACTATATCTATACAGACGTCACTACCTTTATATATATGGGACGTCCTGGTGAGCTGAATCCATGGATCGAAACATCTAGACGATTACTCAACTGCTACTTGTATGAGGATGGAGAAAGAACCATTGGCTATCGAGATAGAGGTTTTCCAGGTTCATGCATGCATCCATGATCCATGTAAGACCTTTTACAGGCCTGATACCCAGAAGAACCGGTTTCTTTGTCTCAGCGTGATCCTGCGTGCACGAGTAGCTATTCTTTGTTGATTCTAGAACCTATGTACATATGCGATGACGTTTCCTCCTGCCCGGCCGCGTTTATTTAGGGTGTGTTTGGTAGCTCACGGTAGTTTGGATGTTGAGTTCAGTTGCTATATACATCTTTGAACTTTTCATAATTGTTTCATATGCAACTTCTGCACGACTCATGTAAAATACTATTAATACCTCATTGACAGTAGGCTGTCAGGTGAGATTTCACCTATATTCTATTTGTAGTGTATTTTGGATTTCTTAGTATAAATTTTGAGACAAAAATTTGTACTAGCAAGAGCAAAATAAACTACAAGTGGGACTTAGATAGGCTCCCACTTAACACCTTAATTGACAGTAATTAAGCTATGTTTATGCTGCGTGTTAATTGGAAAAGACATGCGAATGAAGCCTCGTCCAAAACTCAATGCAACTTGTGTTAATCAACAGGACGGTAGCTGTTTTAATTTGTCGATGTGCTGTCGTCTGATGTGAAACTATGGAAGCTGATATGGAAAAAGATAGTGCAAAATCAGTAATCAGAAAAATGAATAGAAAGAAGGCGAGACCGGTGAACAACATGCACCAATAATCTGCCAAATGCATGCACCTCCTAGCTAGTTGCACTGCTGCAAGACCTGAACGACTTTCAACTCTTTGATGTTTTGTTTCGTTCGCCTGAACAACTTTGGACCAAGATAATATACGTAGCCTGCTTTGCACTGGGGAGCTCATTTTCAAGGAACTAGTAGTGCAGTACGATATCATGACCAAGGAAGAACGGACAACTTGGTTTTCGTCCTAAACAATGAAATGTGTGAGCTGTTTCTCTCTCAGCTCTCGCAAGTTGCTAGGAAAATACTATACTACTGCTTGCTTTTATGTGTAGTTGCCAAGAAAGGCATGTTAAAGTACAATGGTTGCCTTTTTTTATAGCAAACTAGCAAGGTGGCCCTCGCAAATGTGAGGACATCTTTATCGATATCACATCATTTTCTATTATGTGACAATAAAAAATATGCTACAACTATCGCAAATGTTGTGGTAAGCAAAATATCGCATATTTGGGTAACATCTTTGGCATTTCAAAATTTATGGGTAGTGATTAGCATCCATTGAAACACCCATGTAAGGGATATTGGATGTGTAAAAAAACTAAAGTCCTTAAATAATGTTTGTTGAGCATGTGAGGTTAGTTATCTTTGATAAAAAAATTGTAATAAATATAAAACAGTCTATCCTTCAGTCACATGAAATTGTGAAAATTGCTGAATTAAGATAAATCGGACTATCCTCCTTAATAGGTAGATCACATGAAATTGTGAAAATTATCTGACCCGTGCATTGATCTTGCATGACCTTTATATATATGATGTTATGTATTTGTTTTTAATATCAAATGTTTGCTGGTTGTAAGATAGATAGTTATAAATGTTTTCTCTCCAAAAGTTTCCTACTCTCGTGCTAAGTGTTATTCCAATAATTCACTTTTATGTTATAGCCAACATAAAACTCCATAGATATATGATTTGATTTAATTAATTTTTTATGTTGAGTATATTTACTTTCATGAATAGCTCGTGTTTGTGACATAGTAGTAGAATGGTGACATTACGGTATAAATATGGCTGAACATGGAAGCTCATATAATTTATATTATTTTTCTCTTGCACTCCAAATCCTTCTACCATTGCCTAGATTTCCTAGTGACTTGGATGATTCGTGTGTAACATTGTGTTTACGCTTCAATATTTACCATATGTTTTTCTTTGTTGGTGCTATCCATGTCAAGAACTAGTTGATACCCCGCGCTTTGCCGCGGAACTAAGTGTGAATAAACATTGTTGAAATAATATGGGAAATTAATTAACCAACTAAAAACTAAATAGAAGTGTCACTTAAGTACATATTATGCACTGTTCATATATTGGTATATACTTGCGAATATGATGATATGCAATCTATTATAGAATTTTGGAAAAAGTATAACAAATTGCTATCTTGATTATTCAACTGGATGAAATTATACAACTCTGAACTCTCCATAAGAGGTAGGAGGGCGTCACCTATTTTTTTTCCTTGGAGCCCCACCTGCTGGTTTTTTGATAACCGTACCTTCCTGGTGGGGTGGCAGTATTAGAAGCTAGCCTTCATCGAGATAAGAATAGTTGGTCGTCAGTTGTTCTTGACACAACTTTCTCAAAATCATTCACGATAAATAAATCCCTTAAAAAATAGGGATATTATACCGATGAATGGATGGAAATTGTAAAGTAATATTTATACCAAGGTCGGTACTCATATTAGTATCGTTGCTTATCTCAATCTTGTAACCTGCAGAAATGTATGCTTAGCATATAAAGCAAAAAAATCTGAGTGGAATCAAAACAACCAGAATGCCATGTTCCACAGGAAGGCCCAAGAGGGGAGCCAATATCACATTCTAATCCGCAAGTGAAGAACCAAAGATAGAAAAGGGATGAGTAGAAATGGAAATGGAGCCAGGATGAGTTACCTCCTGCAGCACGCACCAGATTACAAAGAGCATGCATACACATGTATAAGATTCATATTACATGTGCTGCATAAAAGGAAATTTTTGGTGTCTCCGAATATACCATGAGAGACAGGAGAGTGTGCTAATTTATATGCATTCCATACTGCAAAATAAACTTTGATAAGATGAAAACTCAAGAGCAAAGACAGGGAGTAAGCCGAGCAAGACGCGAACGCCCCAGCCATTGGCGGCGGCGGCAGTATCTTACATTCTTACATATCCAACTTGCTAATCTTGGTGGTCGCCGAGTGAGCCTTCTCCGCACCATGTCACAGGAGAATCACAACAGTTTTATGATTTCGGGAGGCAGAGTACAATGGATGGATGGAGCGGTATAAAAGAGTAGGAGGAGGTGAACCAAACTTAATAATGAATGAGAAGTCAAACTGCTAGAATTGGATCAGATTGGTGTATGGCTGCATGTGACATTTGGTACTCTCATTTTTCTTCTGAGATAGAGGACGTTTACTACTCCAACATATCGAGTTCAATTGGAGCAGTTACAATTTTAAAAGGTGATAGTGGCGTGAGCTTGCATCTGGGCAGTTACACGTGGAGAAGGCTGCCTTTTCATTGCTCACCAGTGCGCAGGGTAGGCTAATAAAAGTTGGGCTGAAACGTTAAATGGTCATCTTGTGCAAAATCTAGTGCATTGGAATTTGATCAAATGGCCCAGATTATTAGAGGTGACGTGGCTCATTGTGGAATCAGCTTGCAAACATTTAATACACTTAGTGGGGATCAACTTTATATGTATTATAGATTTATAACAATTTTGTAGCTTTTCCTTCTAAGTTAACATAGTTATTGGTTTACAATTTGTCAAAAACTACTAAAATACTCTCTTGTTAACACGTTTGATAGCTTTTTCTTTATGTCCATGTCATGTACTTCCTCTATACCAAAATTTAGTGCCTATAAGATTTTTCCAAAGTCAACCAATGCAACTTTGACTAAGTTTATACAAAAAAAATAACAACATCTATGCGATATGGCTTATTGCATATTGACATAACTTTTTCTTCCAATCTTAATTACCATAACCACGACAGTTCTTAGTTTCTCGTACGATATGCTCGATGGCACACAATGTTATTTAATTAGCATCTTTTTTCCATGATCCTCGTGCGAGAATATACTATTCTATTTTTCCTGATGTACCAAGTTTGCGTTGTTGTGAATCGTATCATCGGATGCTAGTTCACATGACTTGTATAAAGTGTAGTCCGATTGATCATCAGATTTTTTAGAGTTAAAACGGTATGCATGTTATAGCCTCTCATGCATGCATATCTAATATGTCGGCGCTACTATTTTAGTGAGTTCCAACATGTATATGCACTTTCATCAATAAGTCAACCGCCGGGAGCCAACGCCTTTCAAAGCACTTCCAATGTAAACCAAAGTCATTTTGCCGAACTCACGACCCGCAGAGAGTTTTGGTTAGAATTGGTTACAACGATGTTGAATTGGCCACGGAGCAAGTGGTAGGAGCTAGGGTTCTACCGTGTCGAGGCCGTAGGTTGTAGGGAAAGGAGGGAGTTGGGCGTGCGCGGGAGCGAGGTGGCCGGCGGCTGGGCGCCGTCGTGCTCGAGGAGGAAGGCGGCGCAGCAGGGGGCGGCGGCTAGGGTTGGAGAAGTCCGGCTCCTCTGGGAGCCGTCAATAATATATTAATTATTGCTGCTTAATTCTCAAAATCCAATTACAACTCCTTTTATAATAAAACTAGGATAACTGTTGGGCTAAGCCCCTAACTAAGCCTGCCCATTGGGCCTACGCCGGGTATAGGCAACCCCGGTCATAACATCTCTCCCGGCCTGCGCAAACAGCTCGTCCTCGAGCTGGTAGTCGGGGTAATGCTGCTGGAACTCCTCACGCTTCTCCCATGTCGCCTCCTCCGCTGGAAGGCCTTCCCACTGGATTAACAGGTACCACTCTCCACGACGAAGCTGAGCACGCAAAGCCTTCGCCGGGCTGGGAAGAAGGCGCCCATCTGCGGTCGGAGGCAAAACTGGAGTGGTCGCAGGAGGCTCCCCACGGTATGGCTTCAGCAGCCCCACATGAAAGACGTCGTGAATGCGAGCCCCTGCCGGAAGCTGAAGACGGTACGCCATGGACCCCACCCGCTCCAAGACGGCAAATGGGCCAGCATAGCGCGGTCCCAACTTGCGCTTGGCACGTGGGTCCAGGGACTGCGTGGAACGGTGAAGAAGACGAAGCCACACCCAATCACCCACCGCGAACTCCAGCGCGCGATGGTGGCCGTCGTAGTAGTGCTTGGCCAGCTGCTGGGCCTGCAGGAGACGCTGCCGCACCTCGGCAAGCATCTCGTCGCGGCTGCGGATAAGCTCGCCAGCCGCCTCGGTCCGCGCCATCGCCGGATCCACCGGCAGGATCGGCGGTGGCGGACGTCCGTAGACCACCTCGAATGGCATGGCGCGCAGGGCGGAGTGATAAGAGGTGTTGTAGCAGTACTCCGCCCATGCAAGCCAATCCACCCACGCGCGAGGACGATCACCTGTAACACACCGCAAATACATGGCAATTACTTTGTTAACCACCTCCGACTGGCCATCCGTCTGCGGGTGGAAAGCCGTGCTGAAACGGAGCTTCACCCCAGCCATCCGGAAGAGATCACGCCAGACGTGGCCCGTGAACACCGGATCCCGATCACTGACGATCGAGGCCGGAAATCCATGCAGACGGACGATGCCCTCAAAGAAGGCGCGAGCGACGGACGCGGCGGTGTAGGGGTGGCCGAGCGCGATGAAGTGCGCGTACTTGGAGAAGCGGTCGACCACCGTGAGGATGACGGACTTGCCGCCCACCTTGGGGAGGCCCTCGATGAAGTCCATGGAGATGTCAGCCCAGACCTGCGACGGCACCTCCAGGGGCTGCAGCATCCCAGCCGGACGGAGGGTCTCCGTCTTGTTGCGTTGGCACGTCTCGCACGTGCGCACCCAATCCTGGACTAGCGCGCGATCGCCGGGAATGTAGAAGTCGGCGCGGAGGCGATGGAGGGTCTTTTGAACCCCCTCGTGTCCCGCCGAGTGCGCCACCAATAGCGCCTGGTGCCGTAAGTCGTCGTGATCCGGCACGAAGACCCGACGGCCATGCAGAAGCAAGCCGTCCGCCAAGCGCCACGGCTCGTCCAAGTCACCAGCCTCCAAGCGCTGTCGAAGGAGCTGGGCGTCGGCAGCCACCGCCGTGGCCCGACGGATGTCGTCGAAGAACGCGAACGAGGGCCCCGAGCGGATGCAAAGCATCGTCCCCTCGGTCTCCTGGTCGGCGTCACGGCGAGAGAGAGCGTCGGCCGCCGTGTTCAGCCGACCCGGACGGTACTCCACCGTGAAGTCGAAGCCGAATAGCTTGCTGAGCCACTGGTGTTGCGGCACCGTTGACAGCCGCTGATCCAATAGAAACTTCAGGCTGTAGTGGTCCGTGCGGATCCGGAACGAGCGCCCCCACAAATACGGTCGCCAATGGCGCACTGCTTGGACCAGCCCAATGAGCTCCTGCTCGTAAGCGGCGAGCTTAAGGTGGCGTGCGGCGAAGGGCCTGCTGAAGTAGGCGAGCGGCCCGTCGCCCTGGTGAAGAACGGCGCCGAAGCCCGTCCCCGACGCGTCACAGTCGACGATGAAGGGCCTGGCGAAGTCCGGCATCTGCAGCACGGGGCCCGTCGTGAGCGCCCCTTTCAGGGCCTCAAACGCCGCCGTGGCCTCGTCATCCCACGCGAAGGCGTCGCGGCGAAGGAGGCGCGTGAGCGGGGCGGCGATGATGCCGTAGTCCCGGATGAACTTCCGGTAATACCCCGCGAGTCCCAAGAATCCGCGCAGGGCTCGCGGCGAGTGTGGCAGCGGCCAGGCGGCGATGGCAGCCACCTTATCCGCATCCATAGCGACTCCTTCGGCGGAGATGACGTGCCCGAGGTAAGCGACCGAGGGCGTCCCGAACGAGCACTTCGAGCGCTTGAGGTGAAGCTGATGCGCGCGAAGCTCGTTGAAGACGACGGCGATGTGCTGAAGGTGCTCGGCCCACGTCGTGCTGTAGATGAGGATGTCGTCGAAGAAGACAAGCACGAACCGCCGCAAGTAGGGGCGGAGGACATCGTTCATCAGGGCCTGGAAGGTTGCCGGCGCATTGGTGAGGCCGAACGGCATCACGACAAACTCGAAGTGACCGTGATGAGTCCGGAACGCCGTCTTGGCGATGTCGTCGGGGTGCATGCGCACCTGGTGGTAGCCCGACCGAAGGTCCAGCTTTGTGAAGAAGCGCGCCCCATGGAGCTCATCAAAAAGCTCCTCGACCACCGGGATAGGGAACTTGTCCTTCAGCGTCAGGGTGTTGAGGGCGCGGTAGTCGATGCAGAACCGCCACGTGCCGTCCGACTTGCGGACCAGAAGCACCGGCGCCGAGAAGGGCGACGTGGATATGCGGATGATGCCCGCAGCGAGCATGACCTCGACCTGACGTTCCAGCTCGTCCTTCTGCAGCTGGGGGTAGCGGTAGGGGCGGACAGCCACCGGCGGCGTGTCCGGCGGCAGATGGATGCGGTGGTCATATGCCCGGACCGGGGGCAACCCCTGCGGCTCGGCAAACAAGTCGCCATGCTGCTCCAGAAGGCTGGTCAGCAGGGGGTGCTCGGCGTCACTGTCCGTCGTGGCCAGCTGAAGGTGAGGTGCCGGAGCGGTGCCGCCAACGCCCCTCCACTGAACTTGGCGGCCCTGCCGCCAAAACGACATCGTCAAGGCGTCGAAATCCCAAAGTATGGGCCCAAGGGTCCGCAGGAAATCGACCCCGAGTATGAAGTCGAAGCAGCCCAAGTCGATGCCGGCGCATGTGATGACGAAGTGCTCATCGCCGATGGTGAGGGGCACGTGCTGCGCCAGCCCATGGCACTGTAGGCGGTCGCCGTTGGCCACCGTGACCCGGAGATTGTCGCCGCCCGACGGTTGTAGGGCGAGGCGGCGCATAGTGGACGCGGGCAAGAAGTTGTGTGTAGAGCCCGAGTCCAGGAGGGCCACCAGCCGCTCGCCGCGGATCGTCACCGGCAAGAGCATGGTGCGCTCGTGGCGGATGCCCGCCAGTGCATGCAACGACACCACAAAGGCCGCGACAGGGCCAGTCACCGCGGCATGCTCAGACGGGGCAGGGGGGTGGCACGGCACCAGGCTCCTCGGCCGGGTCGTCCGTCTCGCCGTCGAGTACCGTCTCCAGGTAGAAGAGGTGCGGGCACACATGGCCCGGCGTGAAGGGCTCATCACAGTTGAAGCAAAGGCCGAGTCGGCGGCGCTCGAGCTGCTCGGCCGTAGTAAGGCGACGGAACGTCCGCGTCGGTGCGGGGCTCGCCGTGGCCGCTGGTGCGGGGCGACCAGGGGCCGGCGCGGGCGGTTGTGGGCGGGTGGTCTGGCGGCCCCCGCGACTCGGCTGTGGCGGCTGCATGGCGTGGGCGCGACGCTCGTACGCGCGGGCGTAGTGTATCGCCGTCTGGAGGTCGGTGGGGGCCTGCAGCTCGACGTCCACCCGTATGGTGTCCGGGAGGCCGCCCACGAAGAGGTCGGCGCGCTGCTGCCCCGTCACCCCTGGGGCGTGGCACGCGAGGGCCTGGAAGCGGTCGGCGTAGTCCTGGACCGTGGTGAGGAAGGGGAGGCGGCCGAGTTCCGCCAAACGGCTCCCGCGCACTGGCGGTCCGAAACGCAGGAGGCAGAGCTCGCGAAAACGCTCCCAGGAAGGCATGCCGCCCTCGTCTTGCTCGAGGGAGTAGTACCACGTTTGGGCGTTGCCCCGGAGGTGGTAGGACGCAAGCCACGTGTGGTCCGACGCGAGGGTGCGCTGCCCGCGAAAGAATTGCTCGCACTGGTTTAGCCAGTTGAGCGGGTCCTCCGTGCCGTCGTAGGTGGCGATGTCGATCTTGGCGAACCGCGGCGGGGTCGGTCCCCCTGGGACGGTGTGGCCGATGCGGCCGTCGTAGGGTGCCGCGAAGCGCGCTGGTGGGGCATCCGTGATGGTTGGCAGCGGCGGTTCCCCGGCGACCGTGTAGACGGGCGCGGGGGACGACGTCGACACCCACGCCGGAAGTGGCGACGGCGACGGGGGCCAGGAGATCTGGTGGATGGGCACCCCGCCCTGGATGGTTGCTGGGGGCGCGGTGGAGGCAGCCGGCGGCTGCCACGGCTGCCAGGGCGTGGGCGGTGCTGGCGGCTGCCACGGCTGCCACGGTGAGGGCGGCGGCGCAGTAGGAGCCGGCGGCTGCGGTGACGGCGGGGGTCCCTGGGAACCGAGCAGGCAGAGTTGAATCCCCTGGACGGCGAGGGCGAGGTCGTTGAGGAGGCCGGTCACCTGCACCGGCGTGTAGACGGCCGTGGCCGTGGCCGACGTTGTAGGGCCCGGGGAGGTCGCCGCGACCTCGGACGATGGCGGCTGTTGTGTGGAGGCGGTGGCGGACACGGGCAGCGGTGGGAGCGGTGCGGTGGTGGCGGGGATGGTGGTGGTTGGCGGTGATGACGACATGATCGAACGAGAGATCTCTGATACCAAGGTGGTAGGAGCTAGGGTTCTACCGTGTCGAGGCCGTAGGTTGTAGGGAAAGGAGGGAGTTGGGCGTGCGCGGGAGCGAGGTGGCCGGCGGCTGGGCGCCGTCGTGCTCGAGGAGGAAGGCGGCGCAGCAGGGGGCGGCGGCTAGGGTTGGAGAAGTCCGGCTCCTCTGGGAGCCGGCAATAATATATTAATTATTGCTGCTTAATTCTCAAAATCCAATTACAACTCCTTTTATAATAAAACTAGGATAACTGTTGGGCTAAGCCCCTAACTAAGCCTGCCCATTGGGCCTACGCCGGGTATAGGCAACCCCGGTCATAACAGCAAGACTCGGCATGAAGGCTTTGGTTCTTCCAACTATGTCAAGTTTCCGTCCTTGTGACTTATATAACTGGAGACCTAATTTCACTATGTAAATTCTTTTATGATGAGCTTTTACTTTTACTACTATCGGAACTATTTATGCTATTCATCGGAGGTTGTTATGTTCATATTATTCATCGGTCACTTCACACCACCAATGAAATTAGTATTGAACTTATGTATTTTATACAGTTTCCTCAGAATTTTTTGTTGTTATAGATTAATTTTCTTTCATACTTATTTTAAATTTCATATGTAAACATTGTCGCCTTTCTATCTGCTTACTAAAAAAAATTCTAGTATAAATTTCTAAATTTTCTCGCCTTGATATTTTATCCTCTCAAAAAGAATTTTCAACTAAGAAATTTTGAAGTTGATTTTTCTGAGTTTTTTCAGCTAATAAAAGAAGAACAATTTCATATGAAATCAACACGGAAGTTCTCTTCTGCTTCATAGCAAGAACCTGGTTTTCTTTCCATTTAAAGCCAAGATTTTTCGACGTAGCAATCTGTAGTACCTGAGAAATCTTTTGGTTCTTTGTTTATTCTGTAACTAATCTCACCTAAAACGTTTTGCATCCAAACACTTTCATTTATTTATTTTTGCTATCGCTATCTTATACAAAACCGCACATATTTTCTTGTGGCCCACAGGAGTATCCTTGCCATTCAATTTTTTTCTTGGTACGTGTCAGTTCTGTTTGGTATCTAATTTCACCTAAACGTGTTGCATCTAAACTCTTTTGCTTTTTTTTTTCTTTGCTCTCTTTATCCATGCAAAGCTGCACATATTTTCTTGTGTCCCATCGGAGCATCTTTGCGGTTCAGTTTTTTTCTTAGTACGTGTCAGATCCCAAATATTGTACATGGGATATATATGTTACACGTAACGTTTCAATCTTTTAATCTCAACCATCTATAATCCAAATCAACGGAGTATATAATTCTGACCTATGTGGATTAATGTGGTGTCTTTATTTTAAAACCCCGTATTGTGCTTTTAGTATATAATAGATAGATAGATTGCTGGAAACTTCATCTTCTTGGCCTAGTCCTTTTTTTGGGTTGTCCGGGTGAGCTGAATCTAAGCATGGATTCCATCAACAATTCACTTTTACCATACGCAGTATTTTAGTACGAAGGAGGGCTACCATGTCATAATACACTCAATGCCATGTACTTGATATTTCGAAGGCATTCCCCTTGTCTTGAAAAGGCCAAGAAGCTTATTATGTGAAACTATCTCTTTGGCGAAAATTTGTAGAGTACCAACAATTTTTGAAACGAAGAATATTAATCATGAAGATCAATCATGTATATAAGGCACGATTGGTAGCCCGCATGCCTTTTTGGGCTCCCTAGGGGTAGGCGCCGGCGGGCTGTGATCGCATGATACTGGCCAAAAGCAAGCTTTGGCCTTTCGTTTGGTGGCCCGGGTTGCATCCTGAGATCCTCAAAGTCCAATTTGATTGGTTCACTATTGTCTCCATTTTTGTGCGAGTAGAGCAAACTCTCGGCTATTTGTTAGCCAGTTGATGGGGACTCACACTCAGCTGTGGTCACCACTTTCAAACATTGGCGAGCTTACCTGCAAATGGTAGCATCACAACACACATACATCAGCACTCACTAATCACAGAATTAGGGAGACATCACAGCATAACAAAGCAATCACAACATGACATTGCTTAGCATACCACATTTAACCGAACTGTTTAAACAGACACCAGGGGAACACTCCCCTGGCACAAAAACAAGGTTCAAATAGACCCATCAGGCATAACCATACCAGGGGAACACTCTCCTGGCACAAAACAAGGGTGCTGATCTTACACCCGTTAGCGAACTACCTAATTCAGTTATCTTACACCCGTCTTCGCCACCGTAAGGCCATGGCGCTTGCACTTCATGATCGGCTAGCTCGAGGTGGTGGCTTGGATCAACGTGAAGTAAAAGCAGTTGATGTCAATCTCGAAGATGATGATGTCGTCCTTTTGCAGCCAAGCCTCGTGACCATGTCCTCCCGGCCCCACATGAAGAATAGTTTGCCCTGGAACCACTCCATCTGGACGCTACTCGCTGAACTCGCCATGGCGGAGGGGCATGCTGACAGGTGCCTGCGTTGTCACCTTTAGCTGCCTGGCCACCTCCCAGGCAATGCGTGCCGACACGGTTGGCGCCAATTGACGAGGTTTGACCCCGGCAATATCCATGCTTGAGGACTTTCGAGTTGTGAGAAAATGGGCGCTGGCGGATTTGACGACTTCAGACAGAAACAGGGGGCACGATGTTTACCCAGGTTCAGGCCCCTGATATGTTGCAAACGTATCTATAATTTTTGATGCTCCATGCTTGTTTTACACCAATTGCTATACGTTTTGTCTACACTTTGTGGCACTTTTATGATTTATTTGGACTAACCTACTAATAGTTGCAAAAGTGCACAATGTTCTTGTTTTACACTTTGATGTGTAGGAATTACCAAGAATACAAGTGGAAACCTTGTTGGAGCCAAATTGGGACTTTCCAAAAATCTGTGCCAGAACTCTTTTCGAAGATGGTCACATTACGGGTCGAAGACGGTGTCAAACGGAAAACTCTTCAACTACAAAGTTGTACAGAATTTCACGGTAAACGTTCTGGACATAAAATTCACCTGATTCCGAGTCCGAACGACCGAGTTAGGCCTAATTTATTGCGACCTAAGTGGGGGTGACGGGAATCCAAGAGACTATATAAAGGGAGGAACCCTAGCTCGTGGGAGACACCTCCACCCACGAATTTGCAGCCACCAGAGCCACGTTTTCGCCTCCCCCATGGATCCCATATCTATGGGGGAGGGATCCCATGAAGCCATGAAGGAAGGGGGCTAAGGGGCGGCGCTCCCCCATGATGCCGGCGGCGGGGGAGTTCCCCGCGCCACCGCCGCCCGCGCCCCTCGCTGCTCATCTCCGTCATCTTCACCGCTATCTCCATCACCAACTCCTCCTATTATGCGGTGGTTCATCCTCCCACACACCTTTGTACCATCCTATGTAAACATGGTGTTTGATGCTATAATATTTATCCTATGATCTATGTCATGTTTGCATAGTTTATTTGTTCTTAGATTGATTTGTTGAATGTCTTTGGTTCATTAAAGTTGTATGTTGATATGGTACTGTCCTTTGGTGTCCATTATATTTATGCGCGCATGGATTAAATATCTTAGGGTTAGTAGTATGCTTGAGGACGCGAACCGGAACATTGCACGTATGGAAGTAAGAGGACCATTAACTTAAGGCTGTGGTTGGGGAAACCTTAATGCATTGTTAGTATATGCGGATGCTTGCTAACAATCCAATCATATAGTACTTGTATTTCCAAGTAGTGAAGTGCTTGTATATTTAGCCTCTCCCACATAGAAAACTGCATCGAAGACAATGAACCCGATTTATTCACTAATTGAACTTAGACAAAGTCACTACTATTACCACCACTTTTCCACACTCATGGTACTGTTAGTTTATGGTTACTTAGTATATTTTATTGCTGCAACACTAACAATTACTTTCTTGTATTTATTGAAGGGTTTCGCAGCATAGTAAATTAAAGATTTTCCTACGGATGCGAACAAGAAAGCCAAGATCTAATCTAGGAGATGTAATCAACGAGAGAGATAGATGAGATCTTCATACCCTTGAAGAAATCGCACAACGGAAACGTTCAACATAACGTGGATGATGTAGTCGTACTAGCCGTCTCCTCCCCGCGATCCGATCCGATCCTACGCCGCAAGTGGCGGCGCCTCCGAGAAATGCACACGTACGGTGCAGCGACGTCTCCTCCTTCCTTGGTCCAGCAAGTATGGTGGAGAGATAGATTGGATCTGTAGCACGACGGCGTGGTTCTTATGGTGGAGAGTTTCTGCGGCAGGGCTTCGCCTACGCACAGTCGCGAGAGAGAGAGGTGGAGGGGCAGCAGTTGGCCGGCGGCTAGGGTTGGAGTGGGAGGGGGCTGCGCCCCTGCCCCCCCCCTTATATGGGGGGCTGGCCGGCTGCCTTGGCCCCTCCTCCAAGCCTCTAGGGCGGCGGCTAGGGGGAAGAGTAGGGGGCAAGTCTTCCCCCCCTCTTCTGGAAGGTTCCCTTAGGGTTTCCCCTAAGGGCTGGCCGGCTGGGCCTTAGGGGCCTTGTGCGCCTAGCCCAAAGTGGCCAGGGCACTTCCCCTTAGGCCCACGCAGGCCTCCGACAAGTGGGCCCACGTTGGTCCCACTCCGGAACCTTCTAGAACCTTCCGGTACAATACCGATAAACTCCGAAACGATTCCGGAATCCAAAAACTGCTTTCCTTTATATGAATCTTATTCTCCGGACCATTCCGGAACCTCTCGTGATGTCCTGGATCTCATCCGAGACTCCGAACAAAAACTCATAAACCAATTATCCATTCTATCCTAGCGTCGATGCACGTTAAGTGTGTGACCCTATGGGTTCGAGAATATGCAGACATGATCTTCTATCAATAATCAACAGCGGGATCTGGAAACCCATATTGACTCCCACATATTCATCGATGATCATATCGGATGAACCACGATGTCAGGATTCAATTAATCCCGTATATGCATTCCCTTCGTCACACGATATTTTACTCGCCCGAGATTCGATCGTCGGTATCGGCATACCTAGTTCAATCTCGTTCACAGCAAGTACTTTACTCGTTCCGTAATCCGATATCACTTCGTGATTAACTCCTTAACCACATCCTTGCAAGCGGTGTTGATATCGATTACCGAGTGGGCCCGAAGTATATCTCTCCGACTTGGAAGGGACAAATTCCATCTCGATACATACAACCCAACAAGTACTTTCCGATCACCTGAGAGACACCTTTATGATCACCCTCACATAGGATGACGTTTGATGACCTCAAAGCTTTCTTCCGATACCAGGGAGTTGTATTATCTCATGGTCTAAGGAATACAATACTTGACATAGGAAAAAGCTTCGCAAAGATAAACACAATGATACGATCTAATTGCTCTGCTTTATTTGGGTCTATCCATCACATCATTCTCCTAATGATATGATCTCATTATTAATTGACAACTCATGTCTATGGTTAGGAAACCTTAACCATCATTAATCAATGAGCTAGTCCATAGAGGCATACTAGGGACACGGTGTTGTTCATAAACCACACAAGTATTAAAGTTTCCGCTTAATACAATTCTAGCATGGAATATAAACATTATCATGAACAAGAATTATAATAATAACATCTTTATTATTGCCTCTAGGGCATAATTCCAACAGTCTCCCACTTGCACTAGAGCCAATAATCTAGTTTACATCTGGCAACAATCTAACACCCATGGCATTAAGGTGCTGATCATGTTTTGCTCGTGGAAGAGGTTTAGTCAACGGGTCTGCGACATTCAGATCCGTATGTACTTTGCTAATCTTCAGATCTCCATCTGCTATATAATCTCGAATTATATGGAACCGGGGGTTGATGTGCTTGGTCTTTGGATGATATCTTGGTTCCTTAGCCAGTGCTATGGCGCCAGTGTTGTCACACAATATCTCCAGTGGGTCCAAGGCATTTGGAACCACACCAATCTCAGTGATGAAGTTTCTGATCCAAACTCCTTCACTTGATGCTTCTGAAGCAGCCATGTATTCCGCTTCTGTCGTAGATCCCGCGATCACGCTTTGCTTGCAGCTTCTCCAGCTCACAGCTCCACCATTCAAAATATAAACGTATCCTGTCTGAGATTTAGAATCATCCGGGTCGGTGTCGAAACTAGCGTCGACGTAACCTTTTACGACGAGCTCCTCATCACCTCCATAGACCAAGAACATTTCTTTAGTCCTATTTAAATACTTTAGGATGTTCTTTACGGCTGTCCAGTGTTCCACTCCTGGATCACTTTGGTATCTACTCGTCAAACTAAGAGCATTGGACACATCCGGTCTAGTACACAGCATGGCATACATGATAGAACCTATGGCTGAGGCATATTGCACTTTGCTCATAGTATCTCTATCTTTTACCGTAGCTGGACACTGAGCCTTGCTCAATATCTTACCTGACAACATGGGCAATGAACCTTTCTTTGCTTTATCCATTCTGAACCTCTTCAGAACTTTGTCCAGGTATGTACTTTGGCTTAAAGCTATTAGGCGTCTTTCTCTATCTCTATAGATTTTGATGCCTAATATATAAGCAGCTTCTCCTAGGTCTTTCATTGAAAAACATTTATTCAAATAACTCTTCACATCGTTAAGCATACCGATGTCATTTCCAATAATCAATATGTCATCCACATATAGTACTAAAAATGTCACCGAGCTCCCACTCACTTTCTTGTAGATACAAGCTTCGTAGCAATTTGGAACAAATCCAAAACTCTTGATCACTTGATCAAAACGAAGGTTCCAACTCCGAGATGCTTGCTTCAGTCCATAAATGGAACGCTGAAGTTTGCACACTTTATTAGCATCCTTAGGATCGACAAAACCTTCGGGCTGCATCATATACAACTCTTCATCAATGTTGCCATTGAGGAACGCAGTCTTGACATCCATCTGCCATATTTCATAATCATGAAACTGTAACGACCCAAGATTTTATCAAATTTTGGGGGAAATTTTTTGCTTTTGTTTTGCTTGAAATGATTGGAATTTCACAGGGATTTAAAACTTTTGAGTCTATTTGAAGGCTTTATTAGAAAACTATTTTAAACTTCTATTATTTTACTTGAAGAACTTCCTTGAGAAAGGTCAAGTATCAAAATACTATTTTATGTTTATTCAAACCTATGCAAACTATCTTGCAAAGGGATATTTACAAAATGGTTTATAAAGTTTTCTATGCCAAAGGAATGTTTTACAAATATATTTCAAAAACTATTTTTATAAAGTTTATTCTCTGTTTTTAAAAGGATTACTTTAAAATCCTATTTCTACTTTGGTTTATGCAAATAAGCCCTTTGGCTAAAATATAGAGTTTTATTTGGAAAATCATGTTTTATTCTGAAAACTTATCTCTTACTGTTTTGTATTGTTTAATTGGATTTTAGAAAAGATTAGAAGTTGGTTTGAAGTCATTTGATTAACAAATGCAAAAGTTATGAAGCAAATAAGAAAATCAGAAAACAGAAAAGGAGAAAAGAAATTAAAAAGATAGAAAAGGCCCCGGGGAGCCAATCTGGCCCGGCCCGAGTTTCAGCCCACGGCCCAGCAACGTCCCTCACCGAACCGGTACCCAGCTCCCTCTCTCTCCCTCGCTGCCATGTGGGACCCACATGTCATCCCTCACCTCCAGCCCGAAATCCACGTCGACGACCGTTTCCTCCCAGTAATTCCTCCCCCTCTTCAATCCCGATTAATTCCCCTGTCGTTTCTTCCCCGCGCCCGTGCCTATAAATAGCCCACGACCCCCTCTTGCTTTCCCCTCTACTTTCCCGTGAAATAGCGCCGCCAGGCTGCGGAGATTGCACGCCGGAGTCCGCAGATTCCGACGACCCTCGATGACAAATTCGGAGAACCACGGCGACCCCGCGACCTCTCTCCTGTACCGTTCCCCTCCCCTCCCTCCGGCACATGTCCTAATTCCTCCGCTCACTTTGTTCTGCAGCAAAACCCCGAGGCCGACGCGCTCCCGAAGCTCCTGCCGCCCACTCCACCTCCAGCCGTCCTCATCTCCTTCTTCTGGAAACAATCGAGCCCGTCGTCATCACCATCGAGTTCCTCTCGACGAGCTGATCATCGTCGTGGCATCGCCGCCGTCCAGAACCCGCCAGAACCTCGCCGGAGTTCGATTCCAGTGCGCAGACCACGTCGCCGGCGGTCTACAGTGAACCCTAGGTGAGCTCTCTCCCCTCCTCTTCTTTTCTGCCGTTCGATCTAGATCCGTCGCTCCAAAACACTTCACTTAAATGAAGCGGTATAGGATGATCTGGTGCATCCATCCATCTTTTAATCCGACGGCCATCAGTGCAGATCCAGGCGAACCGGTACGGGCCAACGAAAAACAGCCACCTGGCCTGCCTGTGTTCGAACAGATTTTCAAATAGAAGTTTGAAACCAGATTTAGTCCAAATCTTTGGAAATCCATATCTTTTGATCCCTGCATCCAAAAATAGCAAATAAGATACCGTTGGAATCCTTAGAACATCTAGAATCCAGTAGTACAATAAAACTTCATATTTTATGGGTTCAATTTCAAACTATTTTCAAATTGGAATCAAACCTTCTGTTAACTTAATCAATTCATATCTTTAGTTCTGTTAATCCAAAAATTACAAATTTGTAGTCTCTGGATTTCTCTGATCATTTAGAACATCATAGGATCAAGAAATTCCAAATTTGATACGTGCACACACTTTGTGCATTCAAATTTGTACAAATCACTAATCTGATCATAATTTGAATCCTATAACTTATTTTAGAATGAATCCACTTGCAGTAGCTTTGTATTACTGCAAGCTATCCAGTAGTATCACTCCCATAATTTCTTGAACCATGTCACAATTATTCAAATTCTAATATGAGAATTTGAGTATTCCTATGTAGATTAATTCTATTTCTATTTCAATCAATGACTCCTTCTACTTTAGAAAAACCCTATGATCATACCTAGCTGTCAAATATCATCTTGAGATCACTTGATCCAATGTCATGTCCATCTAAGTACATCATGTCTAGCTCACACATATTCAAATTACAATTGTGTTGTTTGAGTAAAGTGTGATACTTTCAATCTTAGTTTCTACCTTACTACTATGGTATTGATCAAATCAACAACATAGTACTTAACCCAATCCCATTTACTCATTAGGAACCTCAAGCCATGTCTTCAAACATCATCTATACATATCCATTACCTATAGCCATTCACTCATATCTACTCAATCTTAGCCTTGCATTGAACTATTCAATTTCCATTTGAGTTAATTGAGTACTTCAATGTTATAAGAATTCTAGCCTAAGCTTAAGTGTAATATATACTATTTAAGAATAATTGTTGTCACACTTATTCAATAGTATTGCTATTGCACTATTTTGTCTCTTATGTGATTTACCCACATGAGATATTCCAAGATTCAATATGCTTTGATGAGGCATAAAGATCTCACTCATTATATTTTGTCTAATTCATATATGTACTCATATTGCAATTGTGCTACTTGAGTAGAAATATGACTTCATCTCAAACCTAGATTTTGTTAATGTGGTGTTGTTATAACCCGTACCATAGTATGTGTTATACACCATGTTGATCAATGAACCATTGAGCCATGTCCTCAAATATCAATTATACACACCCAATCCTATGTGTAACTTATACTATTATGAATAAGTGTTGTCACACTTTATTCAGTAATGTTCTGTTGCACTATTCTATACCTATGTGAATATATTCACATGAGTTATTCTAAACTCTATTCATGCCTATGCCAAGCCCATGATTATTATCATTACATTGTAATCTTGGAGGATCAATCTTTCCAATCACTTGACCGTCCCAATCCAATGCCCACTTAGTTTGGTTCACATGTATTGAACTATTCAACTTGCAAATGTGCTAATTGAGTAGTACAAGCATTCTTAAAACCTAGCCTAGTTCCTAAGTGCAATAGATGCTATTCAAGAGTAATTGTTGTCACATTTACTCAATAGTGTTGTAGTTGCACAATTCGACTCTTGTGTAATTTATTACACATGAGCTATTCCTAAACTCTTATGCTTTAATAAAGCATAAAAAAAACTCCATCAATTATATTATGCCTAATCCGATTCTCTCTCAAACCATATTGATCCTTCCCAACTAAGCTCTCAAATCCATATCCCACAAATCATGAATCCTTTGTCATATCTTTCTTGTCATTAACATCTCAATAAATCTAAATTGTTAAACAAATACTTTTCAATTGTTTGTTTGTTTGATTGTGTTGTATGGATTGTTTATGGTATGTTATTTCTGTGCTATAGTTTGTGCGAGGAGCTACGTGCTTAGTTGAGAGAAGCGAAACGTCGTGATCTTCAAAAAGGCAAGTGACACACATGTCCCTTTACCCATTTTACTTATGCATTAGTATATTCACCTCTTGTAGTATGCATGATAGGTGATTTACTCAACTGTTTTATCAAATGCTTAGATCCTAGTAGTGTGTAGCAATCCCTCAAACCCCACCTGTTAGGATGCTAAATACTTTGTTAACTTTGATGCCATGCTAAGATCACTTGAAAAGTGTTTTGTGAACAACTTAAGAACTTCAACTAAAATGAAACACCTGGGTGGATTGGTTTGATGATGGAGGTGATGTTGAGTGGCGACCTGGGGCTACACCTTGTGTAGTTGCTGCCTGGGCGTACACTTGTGGTTGGCCACCCAGGAACAAAGAGATGGCTATGTCTTCCATGCTTAGTGTACTTCCAGTGCAGCCTTATGACATTATGGGCTCTGTCTTGACTGATTAGAATGTGGGAGTGCAACTTGTCGGCAAGAAGTGGTGGTAGTCAAATTATAGGTTGGGAGCGGTGCTTGCCAAGTTAGTTGTCCTCTCCTTCTAAAAGGTCTCGTTTCATTTTATGTATGGGCATAAAATGAATCGTAAGGTGAAAGTGCACAACCCTTGCAAGGTGTTTAAATCTAATCGATTAGCCGTGTCCTCGGTTATGGACAATTGAGTCTCTAGACATGGAATGTACGGAAGAATCTCATCACCGATTCTGAATTATTAAAATCTGTCTAGAAACCCCTAGGTAGGAACTAAGGACCATACACTCCGAGGGGTGGTGGTGCCTGAGGTTCCAACTTTGTTGAGTTGCGCCCAGGACTACATACCGGCCAGTATGTAGTGTATGGGGGTTGTCTTGACCCTTAAAAAAAATAAAATTTTGAAAGAAAGTATTACAAAGGATTTATAGGATAAAATTGGCTTTATGCAATCAGCCTATGAGATCCACCAGCCAAATGTCATGTAGTATAGTCTTTCCACAAAATGCCACCAAATATGTGTCATTTGCCAGTACATCATTGTACTGACCCCTCTGGGGCTGCATATTCAAACGTGCAGGTTTTACTGTCGAGTAAGGAACCAGGAGTAGGATCTCGAGACTACATTCCAACATGTCTGCCTGTGGCACGTGATGAAGAATGGAGGCTCACTGCAACTATGCTTTATGCTGTGTACTCGTAAGGTTGAAGACCTAGGTAACTAGATTTACGTTGTAATATTGATGCTATTGCAATGATTACTTATTTTGTACTGTGGTGCTATCTACTGATCCAGGGAATGGCACAGATACACAGGAGATTTGCCTTTAGTAAAAGGCGGGTCGTTACAGAAACGCAGCAATTGCTAATAAAATCCAAATGGACTTAAACATCGCTATGGGAGAGAAAGTCTCATCATAGTCAACACCTTGAACTTGCCGAAAACCTTTTGCGACAAGCCGAGCTTTATAGACAGTAACATTACCATCCGCGTCCGTTTTCTTCTTGAAAATCCATTTGCACTCAACGGCCTTACGGTCGCTAGGAGGGTCCACCAAAGTCCATTCTTGGTTTTCGCTCATGGATCCCAATTCGGATTTCATGGCCTCTAGCCATTTCTCAGAGTCTGGGCTCATCATCGCTTCCTCATAGTTCGCAGGTTCACTGTTGTCTAACAACAAGACGGTTAAGACAGGGTTGCCGTACCATTCAGGAGTGGTACGTGACCTTGTCGACCTGCGAAGTTCAGTAGTAGCATCGTTCGAAGTTTCATGATCCTTGTCATTAGCTTCCTCTCTTGTTGGTGCAGACGGCACCGGAACAACTTCAGGTGCTGCACTACTCTCCAACTTGAGAGAAGGTTCAATAACCTCGTCTAGTTCTACCTTCCTCCCACTCACTTCTTTCGAGAGAAACTCCTTCTCAAGAAAGGATCCGTTCTTTGCAACAAACACTTTGCCTTCGGATCTGTGGTAGAAGGTATACCCAATCGTTTCCTTAGGGTATCCTATGAAGATGCATTTCTCCGCTTTGGGTTCGAGCTTGTCCGGCATCAACTTCTTGATGTAAGCTTCGCATCCCCAAACTTTAAGAAACGACAACTTAGGTTTAGCACCAAACCATAGTTCATACGGTGTCGTCTCAACGGATTTAGATGGTGCCCTATTTAAAGTGAATGCAGCGGTTTCTAATGCATAACCCCAAAATGATAACGGCAAATCTGTAAGAGACATCATCGATCGCACCATATCTAATAGAGTTCGATTCCGGCGTTCAGACACACCATTGCGCTGTGGTGTTCCGGGTGGCGTGAGTTGCGAAACGATTCCGCTTGCTTTAAGATGCGTGAGAAAATCATAACTCAAATACTCACCTCCACGATCGGATCGCAGAAATTTAATTTTCCTGTTACGATGGTTTTCCACTTCGTTCTGAAATTCTTTGAACTTTTCAAACGTTTCAGATTTATGTTTCATTAAATAGATATACCCATATCTACTTAAGTCATCAGTAAAAGTGAGAAAATAGCGATATCCACCGCGCGTCGAAACACTCATTGGTCCGCACACATCGGTATGTATGATTTCCAATAGGGATTTCTATTTTCGTGCCCTCAGGTCGTTAGTTGTACTCAGTTTTCCCCAGCCGCTTAGTTTTTCCTCAGTTTTCCCCTCGCTCTAGTTTGAAACCCCTCGCAGACGCTCGGACGGGAGGAATCCCGTTAAGTTGACCGTTCCGTGCTGACGTGTGGGGCCGCGTCGTGTGGGGCCGCGTCGCGTGGGGCTGGTAGAAAGGGACTGCGTGGGACAGGACGAGACCGCGTTTGGTTGTATGTGAGAGCTCGGTTCTGTCTCTCTCGGGCCAAATTTGCATTGACTTTTCAGAGCGCCTTTTCAGAGCGCCTTTTCCCCCTCTCTCTCTGTAAACAGTTCTCTCTCTTTTCACCAAATTAGTATCAAATCTAGAGAAGCTTCTATTTCTGTCTTTCTTCAATGATTGTTGCCTTTTGGCCCTCGTTTTTTGCCCAATATGGTAACAAATCTAGTAGCAAATCTAGAAGCTAGTATAGGATAAATTCACAGCAGCATAATAAATCTAGAAAACTAAGTATAATACATAAACTGCATACAGCAGCCAAAAGCAGCCAATAACGATGTTAATGTTCATGACAAACTAAGCTGAAAATAATATAAGACGCAATGTATCTGTTCTTCATTCATCATATATATATTCGTCGCTCCATTTTCTGGTCCGAAAGAAATATTCATTGAACTCCTTCCGTCTGCAGTGTGCAGCCAATACATCCTCCAAACGGTATGGCCTTTGTTCTTTTTTCAGACCGTACTTTTGTAATCTATCCACATATAGTGGCGACTCATCCCAGGCGTTCATATCATCAAAGTACTCTCTGATATAACCCAAATCCGCGTAGTAGATGCAGCCAGGTCGAAGTGTCGGGTGCACTCTGGTGTCGACGGAGATACACCGGACATGATGGACGAAGAAGGCACGACTGCCAATGTTACTGACGGCATGGAGAGAGCGGCTCTCAGTGTCCACACGGTACACCACTGTTTGACCTTCCTCCAAACGACCGCCAATTAGTACAAACTTGCCTCAAAGCAGAGTAGGTGTCCACGTACTCCTCGTTCGCCAGTAAGCAGGCGCCGATCTTGTGAAGTGGTCCGTCAGCCCTGAGAGAGGCCCAGTTCATTGAGGCGCCGCGCCTGGATGCGCCGCCCTCGGAGGCGACGGGCACGGCGGCGACGGCCTCGGATGCGACGGGCTCGGCGGCGACGGGCTCGGAGGCGACGGGCTCGGGGGCGACGGCCGCTGGCGCATTCTTCTTCTCCATCGCCGGTAGGGGAGCGCGCGTAGGGCGGCTGGGGTTTTTTTTGGAGAAGGTGATGGGACGTGAGAGGCGTGGTTGCGTGCGTGAGTTATGATGAGACTGTGTGCAGAGGGAGGGAGAGGGGCTCTGTACTGGCAGTTGACATTTTGGTCTCAGCACGCGCACCGCGCGGCTAACCGCTGCTCACCGCGACACGCGTCCGTGGGACTGCACGTCAGCACCGTTACGTGTACTCAGTTCTACCCTCGAATCTTACACTGGAAAAATATCTGTACTCAGTTTTCCCCTCGAGTACTAATACTGCCTAGTGCAATATACTCAGTTTTACCCTCAAGTGGCTGGTCAACAGAGAGTCAACAGATGGGATTAAGCCATCTAATTGAGTCATTTCATGCGCAAAAAAATTCAAAAAAATAAAATCATAGTGCCTCCTACTCATGGAGTCTTGTTACGCGACCTGCCACGTAGGAAATCATAACAATCATATATAAATCACGTTTTCACACAAATGGCCACTTCTGAAATCACTAGTAGCTATGAAGGTTCATGGCTTTCCACTCAAACCCCTTCTCAAAACATCTATACCCAAAACATAGTTTGTCTGAATGAGGCCATAATTTTTACACTCATGTATATTTGAATTGCTAATACTTTGAGGTAGGCCAACCTGAGTTTCATTGTACAAAACATGTGTTTTTCTTTTTCTAAATCTCTTATTTGAATTCCTTAGCCTGTTTATTATTTACTTGCCCTTGTATCCTTGATACTACTCAGTTTTACCCTCTCCCTTCTCACAGAAGCCCTAACTTGGTCTGATTGGTCGAGCTGTTGTCACACGGATCGTGCCCACCTACCGTCGATCCTATGATCCAACGGGCAGGATCGTGCCACCCTCTCTCTATCTGTCGGTGGCAAACTACTACCCCTCTATGTATGCTAAATGACGAGTTTGCCACCGTATTCAACAAGTTGGGTAATCACGAATTTCCACTTCTTGTAGGCATTACTTTTCACGGTAAAATGATAAGCTATCACGAATTTCCATTTCCTGTAGGCTTAACTTTTCACGGTAAAATGATGAACTATCATGAATTTCTTTTAGGCATTACTTTTCACGGTAAAATGATAAAATATCACGAATTTCCATTTCTTTTAGGCATTACTTTTCACGTTGAAATGATAAACTATCACGAATTTCCATTTCTTGTAGGCTTTACTTTTCACGGTAAAATGATGAACTTTCCATCTCTTCCACGTCTCGGACGCCGACCGGAAGGGGAAGGGGAAGGGGAAGGGGAAGGGGAAGGGGAAGGGGAAGGGGAAGGGGAAGGGGCGGCCGGGGTGGTGGATCATCATCATTGCCACCACCACCGTCAACACTGCCATTGATCATAGAGGAGTTCTTCATCACCATCTATGAAGACCCTTTGGCCAAGAAGGTACGTACGCGTTCGCACATATATGATGCATGTGATTAATTATGTGCATGTTCTAAAAAACCTTTAATTTCAAACGATTGGCGCTCGATCTCTTTGCAGGCACTCCCACAAAAGTTTGCGGACTATCTTGACGGCCAGGAGCCCGCAAAGGTGTATCTGCGAGCAGCTGACTGCGGTCCTCGTCTCTGGACCGTGGAGGTCCTATTTGACGGACAAGGCCGGATGTACCTCGACAAGGGCTGGGAGAATTTCGCCGTCGCGCACGGTGTGGATTTCGGCTGCTTCCTACACTTCAAATATGAAGGCGATTATGTGCTCACAGTGAAGGTGTTCGACGGAACAACGTGCAGGAAGTACTACTACACGGACGACGAAGATACTGACGATGAAAGCGACGACGACGTGAAGCCATGCATCTAAGGGGATTATGACCAAGAATATATATGTAGCTTCATATGCATCGATTTATAGATCTAGCTATTTTCTATATATTATGCATGTAAAAATAATAGGGAATCACAATTTCCACCATGATTCGAGCACCACAGCCTCCAAACGATGCCGATGCCGATATCGGCATGGTCAGAACGGGTATGCATGCTCGCCGCCACTGCTAGGTCACCGTCGGGATGCACCCTCAATCCCGTCCCCTCATTCGATCACTGACACACCAGAGATACCGCCGAGGCCAATGACGAACGTACATGCTGATGCCAATGCCGAACATGCACGCCACTGTGGGCACGGCCACGTCGCCCCGCTATGCTGGACGCCACAGACCACCGCGAGGTCTTTCCCTTCGCCACCACACTCCCCTAGCACCTATCTATACACGCCAGAAAGAAGAGACACTAGTTTTCTCTACATTGCTCGCGTTCGTGTCTGACACCGTCAGTCAAAGTGTTGAGGTCGTCGTCGATGTCCTCGACCATTTCTTCTCTTCTTTGCATGGTTAAACGCGTCTAGTTCATATCTATCTAATGCGTCTGATCTCGCCTCATGCAGTTCTTTGTGGACGTCGATCTCATCTCGGCACCCCGCAGGCCACCTCCTCCGTGCCATCGCTGTAGAGCTCCGTTTAAAAATCTATTCCTACCCGTGTATTGCACCTTGTATCAGCGTCATAGCCCCACTTGTCATTCGATATACCGAAGCCCCACTCGTCCGCGTTTTGGTCAGGGATACGGCGATGCTTACGGTCAAACAAAGATGGATGCTCTGACGTGTCTTTGCGGGCTCTACGTGGCCCCACTAGTCAGCAGTTAACGGTCAAAGGTGTTCAACCGTCGGGCAACCGGCCGTTCCAGCACTGGTGACGGTTTCAGCCAAGGGCTTGGACAAAACTGAGGAAAAACTAAGGAGCTGGGGAAAACTGAGTACAACTAACGACCTAAGGGCACAAAAATAGAAATCCCGTTCCAATAAGTCCGTTGCTCGCTCCATTATTCCGGAGAACGGGGTTTTGATCATCTTGCCCATGAGGCACGGCTCGCACGTGTCAAATGATTCAAAATCAAGAGACTCCAAAAGTCCATCAGAATGGAGTTTCTTCATGCGTTTTACACCAATATGACCTAGACGGCAGTGCCACAAATAAGTTGGATTATCACTATCTACTTTGCATCTTTTAGCCTCAATGTTATGGATGTGTGTTTCATTGCTTTCGAGATTCAGAAGAAATAAACCATTCACAACAGGTGCATGACCATAAAAGATGTTATTCATATAAATAGAACAACCATTATTCTCAGATTTAAATGAATAACCGTCTTGCAATAAACACGATCCAGATATAATGTTCATGCTCAACGCAGGCACATAATAACACTTATTAAGGTTTAAAACTAATCCCGAAGGTAAAACTAAGGAGAGCGTGCCGACGGCCATCACATCAACTTTTGATCCATTGCCAACGCGCATCGTCACCTCATCCCTTGCTAGCCGCCGTCTATTCCGTAGTTCCTGTTTCGAGTTACAAATATTAGCAACTGAACCAGTATCATATACCCAGGCACTACAACGAGCGCTAGTAAGGTAGACATCAATAACATGTATATCAAATATACCTTTGATGGTGCCAGCCTTCTTGTCCGCTAAGTACTTCGGACAGTTGCGCTTCCAGTGACCCTTGTCCTTGCAATAGAAGCACTCAGTGTCCGGCTTAGGTCCAGACTTGAGCTTTTTCTCAGCAGGGGCAACGCGCTTGCCGCTGCCTTTCTTGAAGGATCCCTTTGCACCCTTAGCTTTCTTAAAGCTAGTGGTCTTGTTGACCATCAACACATGATTGTCTTTCTTGATATCCACCTCCGCAGCTTTAAGCTTTGCGAAGAGCTCAGTGATCGTATCAGTGGAACCAATTTGATTGTGAGTAACTACAAAACCTTTGTAGCTAGGAGGGAGTGATTGCAGAACTCTGTCAATCTTGAGCTCTTCTGGAATCTTGCAGTCCAGTTGCTCAAGGCGTTGAGTGTAGCCCGACATCTTAATGGCGTGCTCACTAACGGAACTCCCTTCCTCCATCTTGCAGTTAAAGAACTTCTCAGAGATCTCATATCTCTCAGAACGGGCTTGAGTCTGAAACATGATTTTCAGTTCCTCAAGAATCTCATAAGGCCCGCGGTACTTCTCAAAACGATTTTGAAGTTCCGGTTCCATAGAAAACAGCATGGTACTCATAATCGCATCACAATCATCTCTGCGAGCATTGAAGTCAGCAAGTTCTTCAGTTTTCGCTGTTGCAGCAGGGGTGTCACCTAACGCTTCCTCAAGTACATAGGCTTTTTGTCTGCCAGCGAGAATGATTCTCAGATTGCGGAACCAGTTGGTGAAGTTAGACCCATTGTTCTTAAGCTTTTCTTTCTCAGCAAAAACGTTGAAGTTGGACTTAGCCATTTGATCTACAACATTGCAAGTACAATTTAGACTATGTTCATGATAACTAGTTCAACTTAATCAAATTACTAGATGAACTCCCACTAAATTCAACATCCCTCAAGTTGTTTAGTGAACACGATCCAAATTCACCACACCTAATCCGATCTTCACGAGAAGAGATGTGGTTTCAATGGTGGACGACAAAGTGTCGATCATATCATTCATATGACTCATGTTTAACCTTTCGGTTCGTGTGTTCCGAGGCCATGTCTGTACATGCTAGGCTCGTCAAGTTAAACCCAAGTATCTCCGCATGTGCAAAACTGACTTGCACCTGTTGTATGTGAACAAAGAGTTTATAGCACCCGATCATCACGAGGTGCTTGAAAACGACGAACTTTCGCAACGGCGCATACGAGGGGAGAACACAATTTTATCTTGATCTTTAAGTGAGGAATCATCTTATAATGCTACCGTCGCGATCTAAGCATAATAAGATACATAAAAGGATAAACATCACATGCATATAATTTTATGTGACATGGTATAGCTAATCTTCGCCCCATGATCTCCATCTTGTGCGCGCCGGCATGATCTCCATCACTCCACCATGATTGCCTCCACCACGAATAGCAACTACAACTATTGCTAACTACTTAGCGATAAAGTAAAGCTATTACATGGCGTATAAGAAGTTGACTCGCAGGTCATACACAATTATAAAGACAACCATATGGCTCCTGCCGGTTGTGAACTCATCGACATGCAAGTCGTGAAAGATTACAAAACATGATCATTGCATACATCTCAATTCATACACATCATGTCTTGGGCCATACCATATCACAAAACACTCCCTGCAAAAACAAGTTAGACGCCTCTACTTTGTTGTTGCATGTGTTACGTGGCTTATGGGAGTAACAAGCTAAGAACGATTCTTACCTACGAAAAGCCACAACGGTGATATTATGGTTGCTAACATCCGTTGTAAATCTCATGACTACTATAGTGAGAGAAACTGGCATCCACCAGCCGCATGTGTGGAACAAGCCACACGTCAAGTGCGGAGCCGGTCTCGCGAACGAGGTCGCGTAAAGTTGGCCTGGACCGCTTCGATCTCACTATGCCGCGCCATAAGAAATACAAAACAAAGAGGTTTGCAACAGAAAACATCAATGCCCGCAACAAGCATGTTGCGTTCTACTCGTGAAACACATCTACGCATAGATCTAGCTCTGATACCACTGAAGGGTTTCGCAGCATAGTAAATCAAAGATTTTCCTACGGATGCGAACAAGAAAGCCAAGATCTAATCTAGGAGATGTAATCAACGAGAGAGATAGATGAGATCTTCATACCCTTGAAGAAATCGCACAGCGGAAACGTTCAACAGAACGTGGATGATGTAGTTGTACTAGCCGTCTCCTCCCCGCGATCCGATCCGATCCTACGCCGCAAGTGGCGGCGCCTCCGAGAGATGCACACGTACGGTGCAGCAACGTCTCCTCCTTCCTTGGTCCAGCAAGTATGGTGGAGAGATAGATTGGATCTGCAGCACGATGGCGTGGTGCTTATGGTGGAGAGTTTCTGCGGCAGGGCTTCGCCTATGCACAGTCGCGAGAGAGAGAGGTGGAGGGGCAGCAGTTGGCCGGCGGCTAGGGTTGGAGTGGGAGGGGGATGCGCCCCTCCCCCCCCCCTTATATGGGGGGCTGGCCGGCTGCCTTGGCCCCTCCTCCAAGCCTCTAGGGCGGCGGCTAGGGGGAAGAGTAGGGGGCAAGTCTTCCCCCCCTCTTCTGGAAGGTTCCCTTAGGGTTTCCCCTAAGGGCTGGCCGGCTGGGCCTTAGGGGCCTTGTGCGCCTGGCCCAAAGTGGCCAGGGCACTTCCCCTTAGGCCCACGCAGGCCTCCGACAAGTGGGCCCACGTTGGTCCCACTCCGGAACCTTCTAGAACCTTCCGGTACAATACCGATAAACTCCGAAACGATTCCGGAATCCAAAAACTGCTTTCCTTTACATGAATCTTATTCTCCGGACCATTCCGGAACCTCTCGTGATGTCCTGGATCTCATCCGAGACTCCGAACAAAAACTCATAAACCAATTATCCATTCTATCCTAGCGTCGATGCACGTTAAGTGTGTGACCCTACGGGTTCGAGAATATGCAGACATGATCTTCTATCAATAATCAACAGCGGGATCTGGAAACCCATATTGACTCCCACATATTCATCGATGATCATATCGGATGAACCACGATGTCAGGATTCAATTAATCCCGTATATGCATTCCCTTCGTCACACGATATTTTACTCGCCCGAGATTCGATCGTCGGTATCGGCATACCTAGTTCAATCTCGTTCACAGCAAGTACTTTACTCGTTCCGTAATCCGATATCACTTCGTGATTAACTCCTTAACCACATGCTTGCAAGCGGTGTTGATATCGATTACCGAGTGGGCCCGAAGTATATCTCTCCGACTTGGGAGGGACAAATTCCATCTCGATACATACAACCCAACAAGTACTTTCCGATCACCTGAGAGACACCTTTATGATCACCCTCACATAGGATGACGTTTGATGACCTCAAAGCTTTCTTCCGATACCAGGGAGTTGTATTATCTCATGGTCTAAGGAATACAATACTTGACATAGGAAAAAGCTTCGCAAAGATAAACACAATGATACGATCTAATTGCTCTGCTTTATTTGGGTCTGTCCATCACATCATTCTCCTAATGATATGATCTCATTATTAATTGACAACTCATGTCTATGGTTAGGAAACCTTAACCATCATTAATCAATGAGCTAGTCCATAGAGGCATACTAGGGACACGGTGTTGTTCATAAACCACACAAGTATTAAAGTTTCCGCTTAATACAATTCTAGCATGGAATATAAACATTATCATGAACAAGAATTATAGTAATAACATCTTTATTATTGCCTCTAGGGCATAATTCCAACATTTATTATCTTGCAAAGCTATCTCTCATACCCGTATTGTTGCTCTAGTTTTATTTCCTAGATGATGCAAACGTTTAGTGTGCGTAGAGTTGTATCAGCGGTTGATAGAACTTGAAAGAACATTTATCCTACCTTTAGCTCCTCGTTGGGTTCGACACTCTTACTTATTGAAAAGGCTACACACGATCCCCTATACTTGTGGGATATCAAGACCTTTTCTGGCGCCGTTGCCGGGGAGCAATAGCGTGTGGGTGAATATTCTTGTATGCACTTGTTTGCTTTATCTCTAAGTTGTTTTTACTTTCAGTTTTAAGTTGTTCTCTATCTTAGTATGGATAGGGAATGCGAATTACAAAAAAAATTAGTTATATTTGTTACCTAAAAACATTTTCAAAAAGGAAAGTGATTGGAAAGATGAGTAATGGTTAAGTGGGGGTCGACCTTGAACACTTGTGTTCATGCCTATGAAACCAAAACAAATCTTTCTATGGAAGCTTTTCAGTTAAAAACTTGTACATATTGTGTATATTGTATATATTGTACATATTCCTCTGTACCATAAAAGTAAAGTGATAATTGTAGTTCCTAGTTACTTGGAAGCTGATAGTTTTGTTTTGTTGTCCAAAAACAGATTTTCTGTGCTTCACCGTATAAAATATTTAAAATCACCAGAACGTGACATTGACCTGAAATTTCTTGAGTGCAAATTAATGCTTATTATCTTTGTTTCATTAAACTAACTTTTTCTGATTTGAGTTACGTAGCAGTCTCGAAAAAATTGATCTTCACCAACTATTCAGTTTAGACAGATTCCTGTGCTTCACTGTAAAAAATCGTGAAAAATCTCAGAATAGTGCTTAGATCTGAAACTTTTTGTGCATAAACCTGAGATTATGATCTGTCTTTCTTTAGTTTGGAGTTTTTCGATTTGAGCTACCTAACTATCTCGTTGAGTGTCATCCTTAGAGACTGTTCAGTTTTGGCAGATTATCATGCTTATTTAGTATTGTGCTTATACTCAATATTTATAATCTTTATTTGATCAATACATATTATAAATTGGTTAGTATATAGTAGGTAATCTCAAATTAAACTTGTCAAAGCTTGAACATGAGTGGATTTTACTTAATGAGTACTAACCCTACTAATGAGTTTTGTGAAGTTTTATGTGGATGTAGCTTATAAGTTCTAATCAATATGGTGATATGAGATGAACAAGAAGACACAAGAGCTCAAGTTTAGGGATGTTTAGGTGCATCCCAAGAACATGTCCAAGAAGATACAATCATCTAAGCTTGGGGATGCCCGACTCATCCCCCTATTCATCAACTAACATGAGGTTGTCTCCTTCATACTCTATATTACGCATCCATATGATATGTACTGTGTTAACTTGTATTATAATTGCTTTTATATGTCTTGGTTTTATCTTCTTTAATTTTATTAGACTCTTTATTTTTGTTTTTATTTCTTCTTTACTTTCACTTATAAATTGAAAATAACAAAAATAGTTTCTTTTGTTTTGCTTCTTTGTTTGGTCTCTATTTTGATTTTATTTGGTTTTTACTTTTGATTTTCATTTGGAGTTTTCATCGCTGTAGCTGGCATGTTTAGATCTTGTTTAGCCTCTGATCTCTTAGTTTACCAAAAATAAAGTACCAAGTTTTACCCATTTGACTTAGCAGCAAAGAATGGGAAAGTTTTTGTGTTGAAGTTTTTTCACAGAGAATGAAGGAACACCAAATAGAGAAATATTAAAGAATGGCCAAGTTGCTGTCCTAAAACAGATTTCTGCGCTGCACCGTAAAAATTCGTGAAACTTCTCAGAATATCTTTTTGATCTGAAATTTCTTGTGCATATGCCCCAGGTTATATCCAAACTTTCATTAGTTTTGCATTTTTCGATTTGAGCAACAGATTGTCCTCGAAAAATTCGACATTTGTCAGCTGTTCTGTTTTGACAGATTTCTACCACTATTTATGTTTGCCTCTCGATCGCTTTCTTTTTGAGTTTTTTTTATCACGAAACTTTTGAGGAAGTTGCTACAGTAGTATATGCTTTATATGTGGTGATTTTGAGTTTGAAACTGAACCAAAAAGGGTTGATTTACTATTATGTTTATGCTAACGTTGCTAATAGAATTGTGTGAAGTTTTGTATGAAGGAAGTTTTCAAGTGTAGGGATTGGAGAATGATGAGATGAGATGAAGAATGGACAAAAGCTCAAGCTTGGGGATGCCCATGTCACCCCAAGAAATATCCAAGAGGTACAAGCGTCAAAGCTTGGGGATGCCCCCGAGGCACCCCTTCTTCATCGGCAAAAATCAGGCCACTTTTCAACACACTATATTTTTATTGCTTCATATTCTATGCGTTTTTCTTGGAGCGTCTTTACTTTTGCTTTCAGTTTTATTTTGTTTTGTTTGCTGCAATAAATGGTTGGACCCCAACAAATTTCTTTTGGAGGAGATTTACTTTGTTTTTCATTGCCAAGAACACTGTAGTTTTCACTCTTATCGTTCAACGAGTGTTCTCTTTTTCTAAAACTGCGTTTAGCTTTTGTTTTTTGCCTTGATTTTTGTTCAGATCTTGTTTTTTCTTTGCATCAAGGTGTATTTAGACCACTGGTCTATGTTGGTTTTCATCAAAAAAGTTGTCTCAAAAAGGTTTGAATGGTGTTGGAAAAGAGAAAAAGTTTCATGCAAAAAAGTGGTACAAAAAGGAGCTTGTTTAGACTGCGGCTTAGACTTTTTCATGCCATGCTTGATATCATTTTGATAGTATGCTTAGTAGTTTTTGCTGTAGCATCACTTGTCTCAAATGACTGAGATTGCTTAATGAGCCTTTGAAAAAATCATGCGTTGTTTTTATTATATGGAAGCATTTATTTGGTTTTCTCCTTGATGCTTTATTTGGGTTGACTTGGCACATGCTTACAACATGTTTGACTCTTACAAAGTAGCCATAAGCCTCTATGATCATTTGGTTTTTGACTTGTGATGCCATTTTATGCTTCTCTTAATGATGTTTTGTCGCTATGTATGATTATGGCCGTTATTGCTCTCTTAGTTGGTCGCTCCCAGTCTTTTGCTAGCCCTCATTTTCTACTGAGTATGAGCTCTACTTGTGCATCCAACTCCCAAAAACCAAGTTTACCTATGAGTCCACTATAAATTCCTATGCATGGTATTTGCAAGCCATTCCAAGTAAATTTTCATGTGCTACCTTTCAAAAACCCTTCAAAATACTTCTCATTTTGTGACACTGTTTTCAGCTCATGGGGACGTAGTGGTCGGATTTGCTATCTTCCATATTGTTTCATTCCAAAAAGAAAAAAAAAGAGAGGCACTCCTCCATGGTATGTGAATGTTGGTGGGCACCCGATGAAATCGGTTAGCCGTAGTTTGAGAAAGAAAAAAGGTGGGGAGGAGTGCCAAGCTTTATAAAATAGCACCAAAGTGCCAATCTCTCTCTCAAAAACTTGCTTCTTTTTGTATGGAAGATAGTAAGAACCCCATTGCTAGTCGTTGACAAAGACAACCACCTCTCAAAACCAAAAAAAATTATCTCTCTGTTTTACAAATGAAAAGCTCTAGCACATATTTAATCCCTACTTCCCTCTGCGAAGGGCCTTTCTTTTACTTTTATGTTGAGTCTCCACCTTCTACCTTTATGCACCGTCTAAGAGAGCATAGTTGCCATTCTGATTTTAATGTGCATAGTCCCAAAGTTTATCATTGATTGATTCATGATTATGGTTTTGCTTGTTCTTAAATTATTTGTATCTAGTCGCCCTCTTAAACTTGAAGGTGTTCTATGCATTTATGTTTTGCTATTCTATGAAGGACAAGCTGAAAACCACTTCCTATGTTTTTCCATATGATTTGAACACATGTTTGACTTTCATTATTTCATTATTCATGATCTTTCATTTGTGTTTCTTTTCATGTTATAACATGGTTGCTAAGTTTTTATTGTCAAGATTATGTCTCTTATGCCCATGTTTTAAGTTCTTTGATCCCAGCACTCAATTCTTTACTTAGATGATCAAGATTGTGATGGTGCATGTCACCTCAAAAATTATTCTTTTGTTTGTCACTTACCTACTCGAGGACGAGCAGGAGTTAAGCGTGGGGATGTTGATACGTTGCAAACGTATCTATAATTTTTGATGCTCCATGCTTGTTTTATACCAATTGCTATATGTTTTGTCTATACTTTGTGGCACTTTTATGATTTATTTGGACTAACCTACTAATAGTTGCAAAAGTGCACAATGTTCTTGTTTTACACTTTGATGTGTAGGAATTACCAAGAATACATGTGGAAATCTTGTTGGAGTCAAATAAGGACTTTCCAGAAATCTATGCCAGAACTCTTTTCGAAGATGGTCATGTTACGGGTCGAAGACCGCGTCAAACGGAAAACTCTTCAACTACAAAGTTGTAGAAAATTTCACGGCAAACGTTCTGGACATAAATTCACCTGATTCCGAGTCCGGACGTCCGAGTTAGGCCCGATTTACTGCGACCCAAGAGGGGGTGACGGGAATCCGAGAGACTATATAAAGGGAGGAACCCTAGCTCGTGGGAGACACCTCCACACGCGAATTTGTAGCCACCAGAGCCATGTTTTTGCCCCCCATGGATCCCATGTCCATGGGGGAGGGCTCCCATAAATCCATGAAGGAAGGGGGCTAAGGGGTGGCACTCCCCCATGATGCCGGCGGCGGGGGAGTTCCCCGCGCCGCCGTCGCCGCCCGCGCCCCTCGCTGCTCATCTCCGTCATCTTCACCGCTATCTCCATTACCAACTCCTCCTATTATGCAGTGGTTCATCCTCCCACACACACCTCTGTACCGTCCTATGTAAACATGGTGTTTGATGCTATAATATTTATCCTATGATCTATGTCATGTTTGCATAGTTTATTTGTTCTTAGATTGATTTGTTGAATGTCTTTGGTTCATTAGAGTTGTATGTTGATATGGTACCGCCCTTTGGTGTTCATTATATTTATGCGCGTATGGATTAAACATCTTAGGGTTAGTAGTATGTGCAAAATGAAGGGGGTAGTTCTGCCGGATTGACAGAAACCTAAGGATGCGAACCGAAATGTTACACGTATGGGATTAAGAGGACCATTAACTTAAGGATATGGTTGGGGAAACCTTAATGCATTGTTAGTATTTGCGGATGCTTGCTAACAATCCAATCATATAGTACTCGTATTTCCAAGTAGTGAAGTGCTTGTATATTTAGCCTCTCCCACATAGAAAACTGCATCGAAGACAATGAACCCGATTTATTCACTAATTGAACTTAGACAAAGCCACTACTATTACCACCACTTTTCCACACTCATGGTACTGTTAGTTTATGGTTACTTAGTATATTTTATTGCTACAACACTAACAATTACTTTCTTGTATTTATTATCTTGCAAAGCTATCTCTCATACCCGTATTGTTGCTCTAGTTTTATTTCCTAGATGATGCAAACGTTTAGTGTGCGTAGAGTTGTATCAGCGGTTGATAGAACTTGAGAGAACATTTATCCTACCTTGAGCTCCTCGTTGGGTTCGACACTCTTACTTATCGAAAAGGCTACGCACGATCCCCTATACTTGTGGGATATCAGCCCCCGGAGGGTAATGCCCTACATCGTGGTTGTCTGATCTTGTATTGCTGGTATAATTTGGAGCCATTACAATGGTGGCGCAGATGAGATCTGGCCGAGGTGGAAGAAACTATGAGGCGTGTGCCAGCCTATGTGTGTGGAGGGAGAGAGGATCTGTGCAAGATCAGATGATGATCGATGCCTTCCTGGCCACCCCTCCTTACCCTTATATGGGGGGCAAAGTCTCAGGATTCGGTCCAAGTCGGTTACAGGTAGATGTAAACCCTTACTAGTCTTGGGCTTCATCGGCTTTGAGTGGCCATCTTGTTCTTGGGGTGCAGCAGGTATGCCAATAGTGAGGACCCGATGGGTCTTGTCCTTGTCAATGATGAGGTCTCTCGTCCTAAGCTGCACGTAGAAGCTCCTTGCCACCTGGACGAAGCCCTGATTCCCAAGCGAGCTCTGCGGCACGACACCTTCTTGGCCTCCCGCTCCCTGAGATGGACGACCACCATTGGAATGTCAGGCTGCGCATCGATGTACAAATTCTGAGGGAGCTCGTCCTCCTTGTGGAGAGGGCGATGCACGTACCCGGCGTTGATGGCGTCCCAGTCCTGTCCATGGTAAGCATGATGAATACAATACAAGTGATGTCAGCGATGTTCTAAAACAATTCCAGTGGTGTTCTAACAATGCCGATGGTGTTCTAACAATGCCAGTGGTGTCAAAGACAATGTCAGATGTCGGCGTGTCGTACGGCCAAGCAAAGGTGATCACCATCATTGTCCTACACGGCGATGTGATTGATCACCGTGAGCCACGACGGCATCAGGCTAGAAAACAGAGCTAGTGTCCAGCGGCATATTGTGCATGTCAAACCGGAGGCACACATAGCACGCGCGGGAGTAAATCTGAGCTAGTATTGCTACCTAGACCATCTAATTTTTGATTACATCCCAAATACTATTCCTCTACAAAAACTGAAAGGATCTTATGGGCGACTAGAGGGGGGGTGAATAGGCGCTACACAAATTTTTACCTTTTTCAATTTTAAGGCTTGACACAAAGTAAATTCACTAGATGTGCAACTAGGTGAATTTCCTAATAGTGACAAGCAAGCAAGTAGGAGAGTAAGCAACTAAGCAAGATACAAACAAGATGCAAGTAAGGGTAAGAAGTAACCGAAAAGCGGAGACCGAAGACACAAGGATGTATTCCCGTAGTTCCTTCCTTTTGAGGGGAAGTACATCTACGTTGGAGAGGTGTGGTGACACGGAGTCCACCAACGCCACAAAGGCTCACCTTGTTCTCCGGTGAGCAAGCCACGGAGGCTAGCTCGTTTCCACTAAGCGGTGGTATTGGGGGCACCGACCGAAACCCTTACACGGAGGTTGGGGCACAACTCCACAACTCAATTGGAGGATCCCAACAAGAAAACCACAAAAGCTTTTACACGGAGGAAGCTTTGAGGTGACCTCTCTTGCCCAAGGCAAGTTCCACGGAGGAGGAGTGAAGCAAACACAAATCACTTTGGTAGGATTGTAGATCTAGGGCTCCTCTCCCAATCTTCCAAATCTTGAGGGATTTGGTTGGCTAGGGAAGGAGATCTACGGAGTTGAAGCTCTGCATTAATAGAGGAGAGAGAGTGTGGACGAGGTAGCTCAGATCTGAGGTAGGGGACGACTATTTATAGGCCAGCTCGAAATCTATCTGTTGGAGGCGACTTACCCCGGAAATTCCGGCCAGGGGGCGGAAATTCCGGGGTTCACTTAAGCGGAAATTCCGGCCTGGGGGCGGAATTTCTGCCCCCCCGGAAATTTTCACTTCTGAAAATTCCGGCCAGAAATTCTGGCCCTTTACTGCAGGGTGCACCACAGATTGGAGAAAGGACTTAGCGAAAATTCGCAGGGCCAGAAATTCTAGAATTTTCGGCCCCCGGAAATTCTGGATACTCAGAATTTTCGGCCCCTCCCTACAAGCTGCACCACAGCCTGTTGTAAAGGACTTAGCCGAATTTTTGAGGGACAGAAATTATGAAATTTCCGGCCCCCGAAAATTCTGCCAGACCAGAATTTCTGGCCCCTTTACAGAACGTTGCACCACAACGTTTTCTAAAGGACTTAGCCGAATTTTGAAGGGCCGGAAATTCAGGAATTTCCAGCCCCCGGAAATTTTGTCCAGGGGCGGAAATTCCGGCCCTAGTTGCGGAAATTCCGGCCCTGAAAGCAAATTTCCGGCCTTGAAATTGACACTCCTCTGGATGATTTTGTGCCTTTCTACAGTAGTCCCCTTTCCCACTTCTCTTCACAATCAGTATTGTGCAATACCTGGAGAATTCCTGCAATGCTTAGCACAAGATTAATTTTCTTGTGTTGTAATCAAACACCCAAAAACTGGAAGCTAGGAAGATGTCCTTTCAATCTCCCCATTTTTGGTGTTTGATGACAATACAAGGATTTGCAATATAGAACATATACGAGTGCTCCCCCTAGATATGTGCGAGGTAGAAACAAGATATCAAGAAGTAATTTGCACACACTAGGAGGAGACGATATTATAACGAAGAGCACGAAGTTCATCTAGCCTATTACAATAAGATAGTAGTTTGACCAAAGCTCCAAACAGACAAATAAAGTTCACGGGAATGAAAGGCAAATACCACTACTAACACCCAACCCAAAGCAAATCCTAAATAGAACTACTTCTCCCCCTTTGGCATCGAGACACCAAAAAGGGAGAAGAGCGATGCTACTCCCCACAAGAAGATCGCTCATCATCGGACCCATCCTCATCATCTTCGGAGACCTCCTCAATGTCATCACCCTGAGCGAGAGCCTCCAACTGAGCCCAATCCATGCCATTTTCATCTTGCCACTTGTCATACAGAATGTAGGTGGGCTGTTCAGGAACATGAGAGAGCTGAGCAGTGGGGTCTTGGATAAGCTGAATCTCACGGAGAAGCGACTGCTGATTGTGAATGATGGCCTTCCTCTCTTCATACGCAACATAGTTTTCCTTGTGAATGGCAATATTCATGCACAAGAGAGTGCGTTGCCACCAAGAGAGCTTCTTCTTGCTGCGAGATGAACCAGCTACAGTTGAAGTCTTGTGCACAGGAGAACTAGGATCATCCATATCAACATCATCATCATCTTCAGGAACCTGCTTCTTTCCTTTAGCTTGGGCCTCCTTCTTCTTCTTCTCTTCCTTGGGCTTGATCACATTCATGCACTTGATCTTGTGCTCGGAGTTTCCTTTGGAGAAATCCATGTCCTTGACCTTCTCAAGAATGAGTAGCATGATGTAGGGAGCATAGGGATGAGTACACTTGGAGATCATAGCATCATGCATTTCATTGAAGATGTAGTGCATCACATCCAAACTGAAATCTTCATTGGGGTCTTCACTCATATAGCATCGGTGAGAGAGGTACATGAGCTCAACAAGAGCTGAGCGAATAGCATCCCGATTACCTCTAGCAGGTGAAATACTCTCCCAGAACATGCGAAGCAAGATGTTGTAGAGAGGGAGCAGACCCACAATGGTACCAATCTTCCCACTGGAAGAATAAAGAGGAGCCAAACGATTCTTGTCCGGCTGAGCTCCATGCTGATGCACACGATGACCAATTGGCACACTGTAGCCTTGGAACCCATAGTTCAACAACCTAGCAAACTCATAGAAATCTGACTGACGCATCTCGTCTCCTGTCATCCACTTGAAGTTGAGAGCCCCATTCTTCTCAAAGGAGAGAGTAGCGTAGAACTGCTGAATAATCTTCTCATTATAGTGACATTGAATGTCCATGAGGTGAAACAGACCAAGCCTCTTCATAATATGCAGAGCATCACCAAAGTATTCTGACTTCTTCTTGAGATGACTGCGGTCCAACACATGCATGTAGCAAACCCGCTGAGACATAATGTGGTAAACCTGCTCATAGATAAGCTTCTGATTTAGACACCAGAACCTGTTGTCCTCAAGTTCTTCATCTCTAGCCTCAGCATACCAGTCAAGCTGCCTCAAAGCACTGTACTCTACAGAACTCATGGTCTCAAAGTTGACCTAGGGCGCCCTTGCTTGGCGACGTGCAGCCTTCTTGGCTGCTTTAACCTGTGCAGCCTCTTGAGCAGCCATCTCCTCAACTTGACGATCTAAGTACTCATCCTCAAAAGTTCCTTCAGAGGCAAACCGAAAGTTCCGCTTTCGAGTAGCGAAACGACCACGCTGGTCACGACGAGGACGAGAGCTAGAGCCACCTGTGAAAGAAATAGGGAGAATAGCAGGGGGTTGAGAACACACAAGTCGAAAAGATAGCTAGATAGAACATAGAAGGGAACTAGAAAGGCAGAAATACTCTAGAGATGATCCATCTATGTCGTATTAATCTCATCAGAGGGGGCGGAAATTCCGGCCAGGGGGCGGAAATTCCGGCCCGAAGGATAGAATATCCGCCCCCCCGGAATTTCTGGTGCCAAGGGCGGAAATTCCGGCCAGTTGAGAGAACTACGAAATAGATGCAAAAATCTCTGAAAAAAGTAGATCGGCACCAACTAAGTTTAATGCTAGGTTCCCTAGGCAGGATACTACCTCTAGAAGCATGCTCCTTTCAATGGAAAAACAGATCAGCCCAAACGAATCTAGAACTAGGGCAAGAGCACCTAGGGAGAGAGATTTGGGGCAATACCATCATCCATGGTGAAATCCACGTGGAGGAAAGGAACCCCCACGCCGAGGAGAGCACGGGCCGGCGAGATCCGGGGATTCCGGTGGCTAGGGAGTCGCCGAAGAGGTCCTTGAAGAGAGGGCGGTGGCGGTTTTGGAGAGAGAGGGTCGGGGGTGGAAGAAGAAACCAAGAGGTATCTTCACCCCGGCCCCCTGCTTTTATAGGCTAACCGCTGGGGGCGGAAAGGCGGAATTTCCGCCCCCCGGAATTTCCGGGGTAAGTGATGGAATTTCCGGGGGGGCGGAAATTTAACGTTTCCGCCCAAATTTCCGGGGCAAATTTCCGCCCCATGTACTAGGAAGTGCACCACTTCGTGGAAGTACATGGAAACAAGAAATTTTGCCCAGGAAATAAGGGTCTCCACCCTTTGGAAAAATTATATCACTTGCACAAGGAAAGTCCGGCCATCTCATCAAGAACCAAGATAAAACAAGAGGTTGACTTGTGTGTTAGAAAGAAGTGTTTTAGAGATGATAGGGGCTTAGGTTAGAGAAACAAGCATGGAGTGGTTCTCGGCACTTAATGTTGCAAGAGACAACAAAAAATGACATGGTAAAAACCAACATAAGTGCCTTCCCATATCAAAGAGCATCAAAAACCAAGAAAGCTCAATAAAACTCAAAAAGATTTTCAAGGAATTAACTTTTCAAGGAAGAGGTCGGTGGCCGAAGCCACCATATATGAGTGTTTTGGCATTGAACCACGAAGATATATCTTGGGTTCATAACCAATAATCATCATTGAAGCTCATATATCACAAAATGATATTAAGAGGATGATTTCATTACTTTCGGCATTATGGGGGGAGGGATAGTCCAATGAATTAGGACTGCACTCCCCCTATATCCATGCCCACATCTAGATTAGAACATGTGCTATCGTATGGGAATGAGTGCACACTTTCAAGCCACATTGTAAGAATCAATGATATTCAACTCATGCCTCAACTCTCGGAATCTTGCTTCATCAAGGGGCTTCGTGAAGATGTCAGCGAGTTGATCATTTGTACCTACATAAGATAGGTTAATATCACCTCGATTGACGTGGTCCCGGATGAAGTGATGATGGATCTCAATGTGCTTTGTCTTGTTGTGTTGAACCAGATTATGAGCAATCTTGATGGCACTCTCATTGTCACACAAAAGTGGAACCTTGTCGCAATGAACTCCATAGTCCTTCAACGTTTGCCTCATCCAAAGGAGTTGAGCACAACAACTTGCCGCGAACTGATACGTCTCCAACGTATCTATAATTTTTGATGCTCCATGCTTGTTTTTACACCATTTGCCTACTGTTTCGTTACACTTTGTGGCACTTTTATGCATTTTCCGGAACTAACCTATTAACAAGTCGCCACAGTGTCAGTTCCCTGTTTTCTGCTATTTTTATGTTTCAGAAGTGATACACAGGAAATATTCTCGGAATTGGACGAAACAAGTTCCTGAAGTCTTATTTTCCCCGGAAGCTTCCAGAGATCCGAAAAGAAGTTGGAGGGGGGCCACGAGGGCCCCACACACCAGGGCGGCGCGGCCAGGGGCCTGGCCGCACCCCCTATGTGTGAGAGCCCCTCGGGCCACATCTGACGATGCCCCTTCGCCTATAAAGACCCCCCGACAGAAAAACCTAAGGACCCGATCAATTTTCCAGAAACACATCGCGATCCGCCGCCGTCGTCGACCCGAGATCGGGAGGGTCCAGAAGCTCTTCCTGGCACCCTGCCGGAGAGGGGAATCGCCACCGGAGGTCTTCTTCATTGCCATGCTTGCCTCCGGAGCGATGAGTGAGTAGTCTACCTTGGACTATGGGTCCATAGCAGTAGCTAGATGGTTGTCTCCTCCACCATGTGCTTCATGTTTAGATCTCATGAGCTGCCCTACATGATTGAGATCACCGTTATGTAATTCTACATGTTTGGTTTGTTGGGCTCCAATGAATATTGGTGTTATGATTGAGTTGCTATACTGAAATATATCTTTTGTTATCTCTATGTTGTTTATGATCTTGCATGCTCTCCGTTGTTAGTAGCTATCTTGGCCGAGTAGTTGCTAGTGACTCCAAGAGGGGGTATTTATGCTCGATAGTGGGTTCATGCCTCTATTTAATCTAGGGGAGTGACAGAAACCTCTAAGCTTGTAGATGTGCTATTGCTACTAGGGAGAAAACAACATTCATATGCTCAAGGGCATATGCTTTTGTTTACATTACACACTTTGCTTAATGCAATTATCTGTTGTTCGCAACTTAATACTTGTGGAGTTCTCGGATTGATTCACCACAAGTGGATTATTAGTCATAGATGCAGTTGGATAGCGGTCTATGTATTTTGTTGTAATGCCCAGAGTAAATCGCATAGTGATCTTCTTGACATATCACGTTATCTTTATTCTATCAATTGCCCAACTATAATTTGTTTACCCAGCATGTGTTATTTATCTTATGGAGAGACACCACTAGTGAACTGTGGACCCCGGTCCTATTTCCATCATATTGCTATCACCTATTTACTTTACTCGCACTGTTTACTTTACTCGCATACTATTATCACTTTCCACTCGATACGCTCATACCCTTTGTTTCAAGCAAACCGGTGAGATTGACAACCTCATCGCAAGTTGGGAACAAAGTATTTGGTTGTGTTGTGTGCAGGTTTCGCGTTGCAGCTAGCAAGCAAAGCTTGGACGAGGCGCCCTATAAATTGTTCTAAGCCGTCGCAAACTAGCAAGCATCACCTTTAGTCGTATTGTCTGCTCTTCTCCTGATCGACATACCTTGGTTCTTAACTGAGGGAAAACTTGCTGCTATATTCATCAAAACCTTCTCTTGGGGTTTTCCAACTGGCCGGTTATTTTACTTCATCAACTCGGCCCCATCAAGTTTTTCTGGCGCCGTTGCCGGGGAAGAAGTGGAAGACCTCTGCAAGGGCAGTTTTTCGCACGCACATCCTTTATTTTGTTTTAAGTTTTGCTTTACTTTATTTTTACTTGCATCATTTTATATCAAAAACCCAAAAAAATTAGAATCCTTGGTAGTTGTTTTTACTTATCTACTTTTAGTTTTGCTGAAATGGCTACTCCTGAAAACACCAAGTTGTGTGACTTTACTGGCACGAACAATAGTGATTTTATCTGCACTCCTATTGCACCACCTGCTCCTGCTGCAAACTTTTATGAGATTAAGCCTGCTTTATTGAACCTTGTTATGAAAGAGCAATTTTCTGGTGCTAGTACTGAAGATGCTGCAGCTCATCTCAACAATTTTGTTGAGCTATGTGAGATGCAGAAATATAAGGATGTAGAAAGTGATATTATTAAGCTCAAGTTGTTTCCTTTTTCCTTGAGAGGAAAAGCTAAGGATTGGTTGCTGTCTTTGACTAAGAATAGTATTGATTCATGGGCTAAGTGTAAGGATGCTTTTATTGGTAGATACCATCCTCCTGCTAAGATTATATCCTTGCGTAGCAATATTATGAAGTTTACTCAGTTTGATAATGAACATGTTGCTCAAGCTTGGGAAAGAATGAAATCTATGATAAAGAATTGTCCCACTCATGGACTAACTACTTGGATGATTGTCCAAACTTTTTATGCAGGACTGAATTTTTCTTCGAGGAACCTACTTGATTCAGCAGCTGGAGGCACTTTTATGTCTCTTACCTTGGGCACCGCAACAAAGCTACTTGACAACATGATGGTAAATTATTCCGAATGGCACACCGAGAGAGCTCCACAAGGTAAGAAGGTAAATTCTGTTGAGGAAACCTCTTCCTTGAGTGATAAGATTGATACCGTTATGGCTATGCTTGCTAATAATAGGACTCATGTTGATCCTAATAATGTTCCTTTAGCCTCTTTGGTTGCTCAAGAAGAGCATGTTGATGTGAACTTCATTAGAAACAATAATTTTAACAACAATGCTTATAGGAACAATTTTGCTAGTAACAATTATAGGCCGTATCCTTCTACCAATGGTAATGGTTATGGCAACTCTTGTGGTAATTCCTACAACAACACTAGGGCCGCGCCCTCTGAACTTGAAGTCATGCTCAAAGACTTCATGGTAAAACAAACTGCTTTTAACAAGTCTGTTGAGGAAAAGTTAGGCAAAATTGATATTCTTGCTTCTAAAGTTGATAGCCTTGCTCATGATGTTGAACTTCTGAAATTAAAAGTGTTGCCTAATGATGTGAAAGAGAACAATGTTTTTGCTACTGCTAATGCTATTCAAGTTGGAATTGATGAAAATCTTAGATTGTTAGCAGAATTGCATGCTAGATGGGAAAGAGAGGATGAGATTACTAGGAATATGAAAGTTTGTACTATTACTACATCTAATGATGTTGATCCTAATGCTAGCAATCCTCTTACTTTGATTGGTGTAGAGAAAACTCCCACTCCTTGTGTTAAAAAGCCTAAAACTGCCAAAACTTTTTCTCAAAAGAGTGCTGAAATTTTTCGGAGTGTAGGAGATGATAGCTCTACTTCTTTTAATGATTTTGATGTTGATGACTGCAATATATCTGAAGTTATTTTGTTCTTGCAAAAGCTTGCTTTGACTCCCAATGCTAGTTCTTCAAATATTGCTTTTACTAAGCATATTACCAATGCTCTCATGAAAATTAGGGATGAGAAGTTGAAGCAAAAAGCTTCTGTTCCCAAGAAGTTAGAAAATGGTTGGGAACCCATCATTGATATGCATGTTAATGGTTTTGATTGCCATGCTTTGTGTGATCTAGGTGCTAGTATTTCTATCATGCCTAGAAAAATTTATGACATGCTTGATTTACCGCCTCTTGAAAAATGTTATTATGATGTTCCTATTGCTGATGTTGCTAAGAAGAAACCTTTGGGAAGGATTAATGATGTTCTTATTGTGGTTAACAATAACCTTGTTCCCGTTGATTTTCTCGTTATGGACGTTGAATGCCATGCTTCATGTCCTATTGTTTTGGGAAGACCCTTTCTTCGAACTGTAGGTGCCATCATTGATATGAGAGAAGGCACTATAAAATATCAATTTCCACTCAAGAAAGTTATGGAACACTTCCCTAGGAAAAGAAAGAAATTACTTTTTGACTCTATTCTTAGAGCAAATTATGAGCTTGATGCTTCATCACTTGATGTTACTTGATTCGCAATTTTCTGCGCCTAGCTCAAAGGCGTTAAAGAAAAGCACTCTTGGGAGATAACCCAATGTTTTATTTCCAGTATTTTTTTCTTTTATTTGAGTCTTGGAAGTCATTACTACTGTAATGACTGCTCCTTATCCTTTTTATTTTATTGTTGTACCAAGAGAAGCCTCTAATTCGAGTGAGGTAAATATTTGGGGATGTTGCTGTCCTGAAACTGTTTTCGATGCTGCACCGTAAAAATTCGTATAAATTCTCTGTATATCTTTTGGACCTGCGATTTCTTGTGAATATGCCCCAGGTTATATCCAAACTTTTGTTAGTTGAACACTTTTGGAGTTGAGCAACAGAAATCCCCTAAAAAATTCGACCTTTGTCAGCTGTTCTGTTTTGACAGATTTCTGCCACTATTCGTTTTTGCCGCTTTATCGCTTTCTTTTTGAGTTCTTTTGATCACGGAACTTTTGGGGAAGTTGCTACAGTAGTATATACTTTATATGTGGTGGTTTTGGGTTGAAACCTGAAGCAAAAAGAGGTTGATTATATGATATGCTTACACTAATGTTGCTAATAGATTTGTGTTTAGTTTTGTATGAAGGAAGTTTTCAAGTGTAGGGATCGGAGAATGATGAGATGAGTTGAAGAATGGAAAAAAGCTCAAGCTTGGGGATGCCCATCCATCAACCCAAGAAATATCCAAGATGTACAAGCGTCAAAGCCTCGGCAAAAATCAGGTCACCTTTCAAAACACTATATTTTTATTGCTTCATGCACTATGTGTTTTTCTTGGAGCGTCAGTTGTTTTAGTTTTCTTAGTTAGTTTAGTTTTGTTTGCTGTAATAAATGGTTGGACCCCAACAAATTCTTTTGGAGAAGTTGCCTTGCTTTTCATTTGCCAAGAACGCTCTAGTTTTCACTCTTATCAAAAACCGAGTGTTCTTCCTTTTCTGCTACTGCTTTTGGTTTTCGTTTTCGCCTTGATTTGCATTCAGACCTTGCTATATCTTTTCATCAAGGTGTATTTTTGCCTCTGATCTTTATTGGTTTTCATCAAAAGAGGTGGTTATAAAAATTTCAAATGGTGTTGGAAAAGAGAAAAAGCTTTATGCAAAATAGTGGTACAAGAAGGAGCTTGTGTAGACTGCGGCTTAGGCTTTTTCATGTCATGCTTTATGTCTTTTTGATAATATGCTTAGTGGTTTTGCTGTAGCATTACTTGTCTCAAATAACTGAGATTGCTTAATGAGCCTTTCAAAAAATCATGCATTGTTTTTATTATTTGGAAGCATTATTTTGGTTTTCTCCTTGATGCTTTATTTGGGTTGACTTGGCGCATGCTCACACATGTTAGACTCTTACAAAGTCGCCAATAGCCTCTATGATCATTTAGTTTTTGACTTTTGATGCCATCTTATGCTTCTTTTAATGTTGTTTTGTCGCTTTGCATGATTATGGCCGTTATTGCTCTCTTAGTTGGTCGCTCCCAGTCTTTTGCTAGCCCTCACCTTGTACTGAGGATGAGCTCTACTCGTGCATCCAACTCCTAAAAGCCAAAGTTTACCAAAGTGTCCACCATACATACCTACTAGCAATTTGCTATTCCAAGTAAATTTGACTTGCTTTTATCTTCTCGTCAAATTAAACTCTTACCAGTGTTATGCGAAAAATGGTCAATAAAGCTCTCACGAACCGGAAGGCACACCTTACTTTTTCCTGTTATTAAAAATTTGACATTGTGGTCTCTTATGTTGAGTTGTTATGCTTGCAAGTTGTAAGTTGGATTCTAGCCCATCCATGTTGTCATGGGGCAAGCTTTCAACATTGCACTTCTTATTTGAGTTGATATTGTGATCTTTTGTTTATGGATGCCCACGGTGTGAAATGAATTGGGAATCTTGTGGGGATCATGGAGTTTGTATATGTGTTAGGGAAACGCTTGGGCCGCCAATCTAAGCCATGCATAATTCATGGTGAAAATTTGCAGCATACCCATGGTGGACATTCGACGACTCATCTCACAATAAAAAGCTAAACAAATGGCAAATAAAAGAGATGTCGAGGTGTTCATTGTCTACTTGTCCTGCCATTTTGATGTGGGCTTGTTCCATGTCATCGGGCACGGAGGTACCCGTTGGCGGTTCTCGATGATACATATATACTTACAATGACAAGAGCCTTGCTTGGGACTCTAAGTTGAGTAGCATGAGGTTTGGGTACTCGTATTCACGGGACACGAGGTTTTCAACTTATGATTTGTCAAGCATATGCATCATAATTGTTCTCGCATTAACTCTAACCATTCAAGATGCTTATGATGGGGGCAATGAGAGCTCAAAGCCGGTAAGTACCATAATTTTTGAAGGTCTATAAAACTTGCAATCACTGTTTCCCTCTGCGAAGGGCCTTTCTTTTACTTTTATGTTGAGTCACCACCTTCTATCTTTATGCACCATAAGAGAGCAAAGTTGTCATTCTTAGTATAATGTGCATTGTCCCAAAGTTTTCATTGATTGATTCATATTGTTGGTTTCACTTGTTCTCAAATTATTTGTATCTAGTCGCCCTCTTAAACTTGAAGGTGTCCTATGTATTTATGTTTTGCTCTCCATGAAGGACAAGCTGAAAACCATTTGTATGTTTTACCTTATGATTTGAACACACGTTTGACTTTCATTGTTTCATTTTCATGATCTTTTGTTTGTGTTCATTTTCATGTTTACAACATGGTTGCTAAGTTTTTATTGTCAAGATTATATCTTCATGCCCATGTTTTAAGTTCTTATGATCCCAGCTCACAAATGCTTACATATATGATCAAGATTGTGTAGGTGCATGTCACCTCAAAAATTATTCTTTTGTTATCACTTACCTACTCGAGGACGAGCAGGAGTTAAGCTTGGGGATGCTTGATACGTCTCCAACGTATCTATAATTTTTGATGCTCCATGCTTGTTTTTACACCATTTGCCTACTGTTTCGTTACACTTCGTGGCACTTTTATGCATTTTCTGGAACTAACCTATTAACAAGTCGCCATAGTGCCAGTTCCCTGTTTTCTGCTGTTTTTGTGTTTCAGAAGTGATACATAGGAAATATTCTCGGAATTGGACGAAACAAGTTCCTGAAGTCTTATTTTTCCCGGAAGCTTCCAGAGATCTGAAGAGAAGTTAGAGGGGGGGCACGAGGGCCCCACACACCAGGGTGGCGCGGCCAGGGGCCTGGCCGCGCCCCCTATGTGTGAGAGCCCCTCGGGCCACTTCTGACGATGCCCCTTCGCCTATAAAGACCCCCCGATGGAAAAAACCTAAGGACCTGATCAATTTTCCAGAAACACATCGCGATCCGCCGCCGTCGTCAACCTGAGATCGGGAGGGTCCAGAAGCTCTTCCCGGCACCCTGCCGGAGAGGGGAATCGCCACCGGAGGTCTTCTTCATCGCCATGCTTGCCTCTGGAGCGATGAGTGAGTAGTCTACCTTGGACTATGGGTCCATAGCAGTAGCTAGATGGTTGTCTCCTCCACCATGTGCTTCATGTTTAGATCTCATGAGCTGCCCTACATGATTGAGATCACCGTTATGTAATTCTATATGTTTGGTTTGTTGGGATCCGATGAATATTGGTGTTATGATTGAGTTGCTATACTAAAATATATCTTTTGTTATCTCTATGTTGTTTATGATCTTGCATGCTCTCCGTTGTTAGTAGCTATCTTGGCCGAGTAGTTGCTAGTGACTCCAAGAGGGGGTATTTATGCTCGATAGTGGGTTCATGCCTCTATTTAATCTGGGGGAGTGACAGAAACCTCTAAGGTTGTAGATGTGCTATTGCTACTAGGGAGAAAACAACATTCATATGCTCAAGGGCATATGCTTTATTTACATTACACACTTTGCTTAATGCAATTATCTGTTGTGCGCAACTTAATACTTGTGGAGTTCTCGGATTGATTTGCCACAAGTGGATTATTAGTCATAGATGCAGTTGGATGGCGGTCTATGTATTTTGTTGTAATGCCCAGAGTAAATCGCATAGTGATCTTCTTGACATATCACGTTATCTTTATTCTATCAATTGTCCAACTGTAATTTGTTTACCCAGCATGTGTTATTTATCTTATGGAGAGACACCACTAGTGAACTGTGGACCCCGGTCCTATTTCCATCATATTGCTATCACATGTTTACTTTACTCGCACTGTTTACTTTACTCGCATACTATTATCACTTTCCACTCGATACGCTCATACCCTTTGTTTTTCAAGCAAACCGGTGAGATTGACAACCTCATCGCAAGTTGGGAACAAAGTATTTGGTTGTGTTGTGTGCACGTTCCGCGTTGCAGCTAGCAAGCAAAGCTTGGACGAGGCGCCCTATAAATTGTCCTAAGCCGTCGCAAACTAGCAAGCATCACCTTCAGTCGTATTGTCTGCTCTTCTCCTGATCGACATACCTTGGTTCTTAACTGAGGGAAAACTTGCTGCTATATTCATCAAAACCTTCTCTTGGGGTTTTCCAACTGGCCGGTTATTTTACTTCATCAACTCGGCCCCATCACGGACACATACTCGGCTTCGGCGGTGGATAGAGACACGCAATTTTGCTTCTTGGAAGACCAACTAACTAAGGACCTACCAAGAAATTGGCAAGCCCCGAAAGTTGATTTCCTATCCACTTTGTCTCCCGCCCAATCGGAATCCGAGTACCCAACAAGCTCGAAGCTTGATCCCTTTGGGTACCAAAGGCCAAAAGTTGGGGTATGAATCAAATATCGAAAGATTCTTTTCACGGCCATCAAATGGCTTTCCTTTGGGGCAGCTTGGTAACGTGCGCACATTCCCACACTAAGCATGATATCGGGTCTAGATGCGCAAAGATAGAGTAACGAGCCAATCATAGAACGGTAAAGCTTTTGATCCACCTATTTACCATTAGGATCGAGATCAAGAGTAACCTTAGTCGGCATGGGGGTTTTGGCTCCCTAAACTCCGGAGTCCATGTTGGATTTCTTGAGCATGTCTTGGATATACTTGGCTTGATTGATGAAGGTCCCACCTCACAATTGCCGAACTTCAAAGCCAAGAAAGAATTTCAACTCTCCCATCATGGACATCTCAAATTTATCTGTCATTAGCTTTGCAAATTCATCATTGAAGATTTTGTTAGAAGAGCCAAATATGATGTCGTCAACATAAATTTGGCATATGAAAAGCTCCCCATTGACCCTCTTAGTAAAAAGAGTTGGATCAATGAGCCCTATTTCAAAACCACGGTCCACTAGTAACTCTTTAAGATGCTCATACCACGCACGTGGGGCTTGTTTAAGGCCATAGAGCGCCTTATCGAGTTTGTAGATATGGTTCGGGGAATGAGGGTCCTCAAAGCCCAGGGGTTGCTTGATGGCGCGGTGATGAATAGTGCCAAAGAGCTTGTTGGCGTGTAATTAATGAAGTAAATGACCGGCCAGTTGGAAACCCCAAGAGCAAGGTGTGATGAATATAGCAACAAGTTTTTCCCTCAGTAAGAAACCAAGGTTATCAATCCAGTAGGAGGACGAAATACGACTGAAGGTGATGCCCACTAGCTTGCGACAGCTCCGGACAATTTATAGGGCGCCTCGTCCGAGCTTTGCTTTGCGAGCGGCAACGTGGAACCTGCACACAACACAACCAAATACTTTGTTCCCAACTTGCGATGAGGTTGTCAATCTCACCGGTTTGCTTGAAACAAATGGTATGAGCGTATCGAGTGGAAAGCAATAGTAATATGTGAGTAAAGTAAACAGTGCGAGTAAAGTAAACAGGTGATAGCAATATAAAAGAAATAGGACCGGGGTCCACAGTTCACTAGTGGTGTCTCTCCATAAGATAAAATAATACATGCTGGGTAAACAAATTACAGTTGGGCAATTGATAGAATAAAGACAACTTGCATATGATGAGAGGATCACTATGATATTTACTCTGGGCATTACAACAAGATACATATACCGTCATCCGACTGCATCTATGACTAATAATCCACTTGTGGCGAATCAATCCGAGAACTCCACAAGTATTAAGTTGCGAACAACAGATAATTGCATTAAGCAAAGTGTGTAATGTAAACAAAGCATATGCCCTCGAGCATATGAATGTTGTTTTCCCCCTAGTAGCAACAACACATCTACAACCTTAGAGGTTTCTGTCACTCCCCCAGATTAAATAGAGGCATGAACCCACTATCGAGCATAAATACCCCCTCTTGGAGTCACTAGCAACTACTTAGCCAAGATACCTACTAACAACGGAGAGCATGCAAGATCATAAACGACATAGAGATAACATAAGATAATATTCAGTACATCAACTCAATCATAACACTAATATTCATCGGATCCCAACAAACACAACATGTAGAATTACATAACGGTGATCTCAATCATATAAGGCAGCTCATGAGATCTAAACATGAAGCACATGGTGGAGAAGACAACCATCTAGCTACTGCTATGGACCCATAGTCCAAGGTAGACTACTCACTCATCGCGCCGGAGGCAAGCATGGCGATGAAGAAGACCTCCGGTGGCGATTCCCCTCTCCGGCAGGGTGCCGGGAAGAGCTTCTGGACCCTCCCAATCTTCGGGTCGACAACGGCGGCGGATCGCGATGTGTTCTGGAAAAGTGATCGGGTACTTAGGTTTTTTTCCATCGGGGGGTCTTTATAGGCGAAGGGGCATCGTCAGGAGTGGGCCGAGGCGACCTCACACATAGGGGGCGCGGCCAGGGGCCAGGCCGCGCCGCCCTATTGTGTGGGGCCCTCGTGGCCCCACTCCGTCTCCTCTTCGGTTCTCTGGAAGCTTCGGTAAATTTCTGGACGTTCGGCTTTTGTTTCGGCCAATTCCGAGAATATTTCATGTATAACTTTTCTGAAACACAAAAACAGCAGAAAACAGGGAACTGGCACTGTGGCGACTTGTTAATAGGTTAGTTCCAGAAAATGCATAAAAGTGCCACGAAGTGTAACGAAACACTAAGCAAATGGTGTAAAAACAAGTATAGAGCATCAAAAATTATAGATACGTTTGAGACGTATCAGCATCCCCAAGCTTAACTCCTGCTCGTCCTCGAGTAGGTAAGTGATAACAAAAGAAATAATTTTTGAGGTGACATGCACCTACACAATCTTGATCATCTATGTAAGCGTTGTGCGCTGGAATCAAAAGAACTTAAAACATGGGCATGAAAGACATAATCTTGATAGAAGAAACTTAGCAACCATGTTATAACATGAAAATGAACACAAACAAAAGATCATGAAAATGAAACAATGAAAGTCAAACGTGTGTTCAAATCATAAGGAAAAACATACAAATGGTTTTCAGCTTGTCCTTCATGGAGAGCAAAACATAAATGCATAGGACACCTTCAAGTTTAAGAGGGCGACTAGATACAAATAATTTAAGAACAAGTGAAACCATGATCATGAATCAATCAATGAAAACTTTGGGACAATGCACATTATACTCAGAATGACAACTATGCTCTCTTAATGGTGCATAAAGATAGAAGGTGGGGACTCAACATAAAAGTATAAGAAAGGCCCTTCGTGGAGGGAAGCAGTGATTGCAAGTTTTATAAACCTTCAAAAATTATGGTACTTACCGGCTTTGAGCTCTCATTGCCCCCATCATAAGCATCTTGAATGGTTAAAGTTAATGCGAGAACACTTATGCTGCATGATCTGTTGAGATTATAGGGGGGTTTTTCTAGTCGTCTCCACAGGGATCAACACAAATGAGACTATTTCCTAATTTCCAGAAGCTAAGCAGAAAAGTGGGGTTTTTGGTGTTGTAAACAGAAAAGTAACAGGAGGTTTTGAGCAGGGAAGTTTTAACATAACAAGTTCAAGGATTTCTTGTTTGTAAGACAAGAAAGCATTGAACAAACTAGCAAATTTTAGACAGGGATATGTTTTTGGAACTAGGTGCAGAGACTAGTCTTACACCTACAGATCAAGCAAGTGCAACACAGTTTTCACAGTAGTCTTAGAGTTTACAATGGAGTGTGTCACTCAAACCATAGCAAAGGTCAAAGACAAGTTTCAAACTGCTTTACAACGCAAGATCAACACAACAGATCACAGAGCATGAGGGAAAGGAAGAGAGATTTGCTGTTTGTCACCGAAGGCTTGCCGTGGCAGAGAAAGTAGAAGAATTGCTGTCGCGGCAGAGGATGCAGAGGTTGAGGGAGAGCTGGGCCTTCAGATCCTTGGGGCTATGTTCATCCTGTGTTCTTGAGGTTCCTGAGGGAGTTCTTGGAGTTCTTGGTGGACGCCATGGATCCAGTCTTGTTACAACAGAGGAGAAGAGGGATAAGGGTGGAAAAGTTTTTGTGTTGGACTATGGAGGAGGAAGGTTTTGGTGGAGTGGTGGATGGATGGAGTGGCTGTGGATGCGAGGTGAGAGATGGATATGGTGGGAGTGAACCTGGACCTCTTCTTTTAAAGACTTTTTGTGGCATTCTTGCTGCGGCGTAGAGGAGTAGTGGGAAGTTGGTGGCGGCAGCGGCTTTTCTGCTTTTGCCGTTTTTCCTGTCTTCTTGTGCCGTACCAGCCACTTTCTGCCGTGCTTGCTTTTCTTGCTCCTCAAGATGTACTCCTCCATTCCTGGTGGCTTGGTCTTTGGTTTGAATTACTCTGACTTGTAGATTTAAGTGCCTTGGCGCACTGATCTGTGACAAAGGATCAAATGATGTAAAATGTTGGTGCAACACTGGTAGAAATGAGGTAAAACAGACAAGTTTTATGGTTGCAAGGTTCAGATATATGTGTAAATCTTAGAGTGATCAAAACCCCCAGACTAAAACCTTTGCTTGTCCTCAAGTAAAGAATGGTGCATTGTACCAAACAAAATGTAACAGAGCATGATGAGGGACATTGCTGACTCAATGCAGATAAATCTTGCAATTGCCAATTCAAAAACAAGTTTCACAAGAGAATTTGAGTATGTCTAGATCAAACAACATGGACACATGAGTATAAAGTAATTGACTCTGAAATTGAAAACTCAAGATCCAGTACATAGCCCAATATGTAATGCAAATTTAGTGCTTCACCTATTACAGTTCCCAGGAACATAATAGGCTAATGCATAGACAAGTTAGTTAGTTAGTAACTTAGCTTGATGGGTCAACTTAGTTAGTGCTTCACACACTACAATCCCAGGATCATAGGTGCTAGTGCTTTGGATATTTACAACAAGTTTTACTTAGCATCATCAGGTTAGTGCTTCACACACCACAATCCAGAGATCATGGTTGCTAATGCTAAACTTTTTCCTTCCTGTTAGTATGTTAGTGCTTCACAAATCACAATCCAGAGATCATGTTTGCTAATGCAAAAAATGCAACAGATGCAATTGGTTAGGGGCTAAGAAATGGATCATGAACTTCATTCTTAGGGCAATTAACAAATATACTGATGTTTCACAGGTTCTTTGAGTAGAGACATACAAAGGTTCTGATTTGAAACTTGGCTTTGAAAATAGGCATTTGCAAGAGTTATAAGCAGATTCAAAGCAAAGTTCTTCATAGCATGCAAAGTGATAATTTCAGGTTCAAGCAACAAAATTTGATTTGTTTCTTAACAGAGCACTTTCACACAAGATCAAACAATAGTATAGTATATTCTGATTCAGATTTTAACAAATGTGTGGAAATGGAAAGTGTTCACCTGATGGTTTTCCTGCTTCTCTGCCTTGTCAATCAACAGCAATCTTTCTCCTCATCCAAGTTATCACTGAAACAACAAAAAGAAACAAACACACAAGGCAAAAACATAAAAAGGTGAAAGGGAAATATATGATACAAGGGATACCAGGTTTCCTCCTGGAAGAGAGCTTGTTTAAAGTCACTAGCTTGACTATAGCTTCATCATCACTGGTTTGCATGGGTAGAGGATGCATTGGAGCCATCCTCTGGTTCATCATCTTCTTCAACTTGGTTTTCAATCAAATCTCCAATCCTGTAGTGCTTCAACCTCTGGCCATTTACTTTGAATGTTCCCTCAGCTGAGCTATAAACCTCAAAGGCACCATGGCCGAGGTCTCTCTTGATCACACAAGGGCCAAACCATCTGGACTTGAACTTTCCAGAGAATAAGTGTAACTTGGAATCATACACCAGCACTGACTGCCCTTCCTTGAATTCCCTTCTCAGAATGTGGGAGTCATGCCATTTCTTGGTCTTCTCCTTGTAAATCTTTGCACTTTCATAGGAATCATTCCTGAGCTCTTCAAGCTCACACAACTGCAGTTTCCTCATGTTTCCTGCTTTGCCAATGTCCAAGTTCAGCTTCCTGATTGCCCAATGCGCTCTGTGCTCCAATTCGACTGGCAGATGGCAAGCCTTGCCATAGATAATTCTGAAAGGTGACATGCCAATGGGTGTCTTGTATGCTGTCCTGTAAGCCCACAAAGTGTCGGGCAATTTCATTGACCAATCTCCTCTGGTCTTGGACACAACTTTCTCCAAGATTTGCTTGATTTCCCTGTTTGACAACTCCACTTGGCCATTGGCCTGCGGATGATAAGGAGTTGTCACTCTGTGATTCTTCACTCCATACTTGGTCAGAAGCTTCTCAAACTGGTCATTGTTGAAGTGAGCACCACCATCACTGATTACAACTCTTGGCACTCCAAATCTTGGGAAAATGACAGTCTTGAACATTCTACAAACTGCCTTGGCATCAGCATTAACAGTGGGAATGGCTTCAACCCATTTTGACACATAGTCAACAGCAACTAAAATATGCTTGTAGCCTTGAGAAGATGGCAAGGGTCCAACAAAATCAACTCCCCAAACATCAAACAATTCCACTTCCAAGATTCCTGTTTGGGGCATTTCATTTCTCTTTGACATCTTTCCTGCTCTTTGACAAGGATCACACTTCATTATGTACTCATGAACATCTCTGAACATACTTGGCCAAAAGAAGCCAGCTTGCAAAATCTTGGCTTGAGTCTTGAACACTCCAGCATGTCCTCCATACAATCCTGAATGGCATTGGAACATCACATCACTTTTTTCATCAGAGGGAACACACCTTCTCACAATGCCATCAGCACAATGTTTGTACAGAAAAGGTTCATCCCAATAGTAACTCTTGACATCATGGAGGAATTTTTTCTTTTGCTGGTAGGAGAGATCTGCTGGCACAATATCACAAGCTAGGAAGTTCACAAAGTCAGCATACCAAGGTGAAGTGGCACTGACTGCCATGAGCTGTTCTCCTGGCATCAAGTCTTGAATCTCTCTGTTTTCATCAATGTTGATTCTGGACAAGTGATCAGCAACTGAGTTCTCTGACCCTTTCTTGTCTCTAATTTCTATGTCAAACTCTTGGAGCAGAAGGATCCATCTGATGAGCCTTGGTTTAGCATCCTTTTTGCTCACTAAATATCTGATTGCTGCATGGTCTGTGTAGACAATGCACTTGTGTCCAACCAGGTATGGTCTAAACTTATCAAATGAGAACACAACAGCAAGCAGCTCCTTCTCTGTGGTGGTGTAATTGATCTGAGCATCATCCAAAGTCTTGCTTGCATAATGTATAACATGTACAGCTTTGTCTTTCCTCTGGCCAAGGACTGCTCCAACAGCAAAGTCACTTGCATCACACATAAGTTCAAATGGCAGTGTCCAGTCAGGAGGTTGAACAACAGGGGCTGTGATGAGAGCATCTTTCAATTGGTTGAATGCTTGCAAACAAGTGTCATCAAACACAAACTTCACTTCATGATTCAGGAGATTGGTGAGTGGCTTGGCAAGATAGGAGAAGTTCTTGATAAACCTCCTGTAGAAGCCAGCATGGCCCAGGAAGCTTTGAATTCCCTTCACATTTTCAGGAGGAGGTAGCTTGGCAATCACATCTACCTTTGCCTTGTCCACCTCAATTCCTCTAGCAGACACAAGGTGGCCCAACACAATGCCTTCAGAGACAAGGAAGTGACATTTTTCCCAGTTCAGAATCAAATTTTGCTCAGAGCATCTGTGAAGGACTAAGGTGAGGTTCTTCAAGCAGGCTTCGAAGTCTTTTCCATACACAGTGAAATCATCCATGAAAACTTCCATAATCTTCTCAATGTGATCAGAAAATATGGACATCATGCATCTCTGGAAGGTGCCTGGAGCATTGCAAAGGCCAAATGGTAGCCTTTTGTAAGCAAAGGTTCCATATGGGCAGGTGAATGTGGTCTTGTCTTGGTCAGAAGGGTGGATTGGAATCTGCAGAAATCCAGAGTAACCATCAAGGTAGCAGTAGTACTTCTGGCCAGCAAGTCTCTCTAGCATCTGGTCCATGAATGGCAGAGGGAAGTGATCTTTTCTTGTAGCTTTGTTCAATTTTCTGAAGTCATTCACCATCCTCCATCCTGTAACAGGTCTTGTGGTCATGAGCCTTCCTTCTTCATTTTCAACAACAGTGTAGCCACCTTTCTTGGGCACAATGTGGATAGGACTCACCCACTCACTGTCAGAGATGGGGTATATCATTCCAGCCTTTAACAATTTCAGAACTTCCTTCTTTACTACATCTTGCATAGCAGGGTTTAGTCTCCTCTGTCCTTCTCTTGTTGGCTTGCTTCCTTCTTCTAAGTGGATCCTGTGAGAACACACTTTCTCACTAATGCCAATGATGTCATCAATGGAATATCCAATGACATTCTTGTACAGCTTCAGAATAGACAGAAGACTTTCTTCTTGCTCACTTGAAAGGGCAGAACTAATAATCACAGGGTGTAACTTTTCCTTCTCCAAGAATGAGTATTTCAGATGGGAAGGCAATTCTTTGAGCTCCACAACAGAATGGTGAGCTAGATGAGCTGGTTCTCTTGCACTTGACACAGGTACAATTTCACAAATTTTCACTTCACAGAGCTGCTGTACATTGGTGGTTTCAGCAGTAACAAAGACTTGAGCTTCAGGCTCTTCTTGCTCAGGTTCTGGCAAAGTTTCTAGCACACTTCTTTCAACAACATCAATGGAATGGCAATGTTCAGGAACATTGGGTAAGTGAGTGGCATGTTTCATGCTGAATTCAGCTTGCTCTGATCCAAATTGTAATTTGAGGGTTCCACCTTTGACATCAATGATGGCACCAGCAGTTGCCAAGAATGGCCTGCCTAGAATCATTGATTCAGCATTGTCTTCCATCTCTAGCACAACAAAGTCCACAGGATATGCAAAGTTGCCAACTTGGACTGGCACATCTTCAAGGACTCCTACTGGTTTTCTCAAGGTTCTATCAGCAAGTTGAAGTGTCATTGGGGTAGGCTTCAACGTTCCCAGCTGCTGAATCTGGCTTGCAGCAGAGGGTAACACACTCACTGAGGAACCTAAGTCACAAAGGGCTGTGAAGGTTTTTCTTCCCACTACACAGGGAATGCTGAAACTTCCAGGGTCTTGTAGCTTCTTGGGCATGTGGTTCAAGATCACAGCACTGCAATCTTCTGTCAAGGCTACTAACTCAGGGCTGTCCAAACTCCTCTTCCTTGTGATCAGATCTTTGAAAAACTTTGCATATAGGGGAATGTGCAACACTGCATCCAAGATGGGGATGGTGATTTGCACTTCCTTCATGGTCTCAAGGAATTTAGAGTATTGCTTCTCCTCCTTGGTCTTGTCCAATCTCTCTGGAAATGGCACTTTCATCAACAAAGGCTTCTCTGTTGGTTCTGTGGCAGAGATCTGTGCCTTGGCAGGGTTTTCTGTCTGGGCAGGCTGTCCTGTTGATTTTTCCTGCCTTGGCAGAACAATTTCTGGAGGTGTTTGTTGCTGCACGGTGGGTCTTCTCTGTGGAGCAACATAAGTGACATTTGGTGGGGTTTTGAGTAAGGGTTCAGTGTTCACCCCACTCCTAGTGGTGACTGCATCAATAACTTCAGTAGTGGAAAGGGCACCACACTGTTTTGGGTTTTTCTCTGCTTGGGCTGGCAGTTTTCCTTCAGCTTGTTTTCCAATGTTGTTGGTCTGGATTCCAGCAGTGAGTTGCTGCATAGTCTTGTAGAAAAGTTCAGATTGCATTTTCATAGTTTCTTGCATTCCACTGAACATTTCCTTCTGTAGCTTCATCATTTCTCCAAGCTCAGATTGGCTGCTACTGCTGGATGAAGTAGTTTGCTGATGTACTGGGTGGTGTTGTTGTTGTGGGTGTTGCACTTGACCTTGGGGTCTGAAATTTTGTTGTCCAGGCTGATGGTAACTCTGCTGGGATGCTTGGGCATAGTGCTGCTGCCCTGGTGCTGGGTAACTTTGCTGATTATTGCTCTTGTAAGAAAGGTTGGGGTGGTTTCTCCAAGAGGGGTTGTAACTTTGGGAATATGGCCCTTGATTCTGGGCATAGTTCACCTCTGATATCATGGCTTCAGGAGGTGCAGACAAGGTACATTCCATGAGAGAATGGCCTTCTTTTCCACAAATTGCACAGGCAGAAGTAACTTGGTTGACAGGAACCAAAGCTTGGCTGTTTCTTTCTGTCATGAGCTGGGCAAGCTGAGTTGTTAAACTCTCCAACTTGGCTTCCAAAGCATTCTGGCCACTTGACTGAATCTGCAGCTGATTGTTGGGGTGGACAGCTCTTTCATTTGTCCAGGAGAAGTTGTGTGATGCCATGCTCTCAATCAACTCAGTAGCTTCATCAAGGGTCTTGTTCATGATTCCACCTCCAGCAGCTGAGTCAACAAATGATCTGGTTTGCTCTGTCAAACCCTTGTAGAAGGTTTGCAAGATGAGCCATTGCTCCTGGCCATGGTTGGGACACATCCTGATGAGACCTTGGTATCTCTGCCAAGTATCATACAGGCTTTCTCCTTCATATTGCACAAATCTTGTTATCTTGTCTCTGCACTCAGCTGCTTTGGTTGGAGGGAAATATCTCTCAAAGAAGGCTTGAAGAACATGTTCCCATGTGTCTCTGCAGTGAATAGGAAGAGAGTGGAACCAAACTTTTGCAAGTCCAGACAGTGAGAAGGGAAACAATTGCATCCTGATGGCTTCAGGAGGAACACCATTGTGCTTCAAAGTGTTGCAGTACTCCAGAAAGTTTCTGATATGCTCATGGGGGCTCTCCAAAGCAGAACCTTTGAAGGGATTATGTTGCACCATATTGATCAGAGCTGGCTTGATTTCCCAGTTGTTTGCTTGTATTGCAGGCATAATCACATCTGCATTGTTGATCTGGTCCTTGGGAATCCACAAATCTCTCAACTTCTTATCACCCATGCTGAAATCTGAGGATGACGATTCCAAATCTGAGACAGAGGTTTCCAAATCTTCAGCAGAAACTTCAGAAGCTGCTCTCTTTCTTGCAAACAAAGTCCTCTCTGGCTCAGGATCAAATGGGGCTAGTGGAGAATCTTCAGAGGACTGCATCAACTGAATTCCCACGGAGATTAGATGAAATCATTGTTCTACACACAATCACAGACAAGAACTTGATCAAGGGTTAGTGAACTAAATCCCCTAATAAAAGTTCTAAGCTTGATCACAGACAAATCATTAAAACAGACAATCAAAGATTGCAAATTGGAACAAGTATTTACACAGCTTAGTCTACTGTAATCTAAGGAAACAATCAAAAGTTGATCCCCGGCAACGGCGCCAATTTTGATCTGTTGAGATTATAGGGGGGTTTTTCTAGTCGTCTCCACAGGGATCAACACAAATGAGACTATTTCCTAATTTCCAGAAGCTAAGCAGAAAAGTGGGGTTTTTGGTGTTGTAAACAGAAAAGTAACAGGAGGTTTTGAGCAGGGAAGTTTTAACATAACAAGTTCAAGGATTTCTTGTTTGTAAGACAAGAAAGCATTGAACAAACTAGCAAATTTTAGACAGGGATATGTTTTTGGAACTAGGTGCAGAGACTAGTCTTACACCTACAGATCAAGCAAGTGCAACACAGTTTTCACAGTAGTCTTAGAGTTTACAATGGAGTGTGTCACTCAAACCATAGCAAAGGTCAAAGACAAGTTTCAAACTGCTTTACAACGCAAGATCAACACAACAGATCACAGAGCATGAGGGAAAGGAAGAGAGATTTGCTGTTTGTCACCGAAGGCTTGCCGTGGCAGAGAAAGTAGAAGAATTGCTGTCGCGGCAGAGGATGCAGAGGTTGAGGGAGAGCTGGGCCTTCAGATCCTTGGGGCTATGTTCATCCTGTGTTCTTGAGGTTCCTGAGGGAGTTCTTGGAGTTCTTGGTGGACGCCATGGATCCAGTCTTGTTACAACAGAGGAGAAGAGGGATAAGGGTGGAAAAGTTTTTGTGTTGGACTATGGAGGAGGAAGGTTTTGGTGGAGTGGTGGATGGATGGAGTGGCTGTGGATGCGAGGTGAGAGATGGATATGGTGGGAGTGAACCTGGACCTCTCCTTTTAAAGACTTTTTGTGGCATTCTTGCTGCGGCGTAGAGGAGTAGTGGGAAGTTGGTGGCGGCAGCGGCTTTTCTGCTTTTGCCGTTTTTCCTGTCTTCTTGTGCCGTACCAGCCACTTTCTGCCGTGCTTGCTTTTCTTGCTCCTCAAGATGTACTCCTCCATTCCTGGTGGCTTGGTCTTTGGTTTGAATTACTCTGACTTGTAGATTTAAGTGCCTTGGCGCACTGATCTGTGACAAAGGATCAAATGATGTAAAATGTTGGTGCAACACTGGTAGAAATGAGGTAAAACAGACAAGTTTTATGGTTGCAAGGTTCAGATATATGTGTAAATCTTAGAGTGATCACTGCATATGCTTGACAAATCATAAGTTGAAAACCCCGTGTCCCATGAATACGAGTACCCAAACCTCATGCTACTTTACTTAGAGTCCCAAGCAAGCTCTTGTCATTGTAAATATACACGTATCATTGAGAACCGCCAACGGGGTACCTCCGTGCCCGATGACATGGAACAAGCCCACATCAAAATGACAGGACAAGCAGACAATGAACACCTCGACATCTCTTTTATTTACCATTTGTATAGCTTTTTATTTTGAGATGCGTCGTCGAATGTCCACTATGGGCATGCTGCAAATTTCCACCATAAATTATGCATGGCTTAGATTGGCGGCCAAGGCATTTCTCTAACACATATACAAACTCCATGATCCTGCAAGATTCCCAATTCATTTCACACCGCGAGTATCCATAAACAAAAGATCATGATATCAACTCAAATAAGAAGTGCAATGTTGAAAGCTTGCCCCATGACGGCATGGCTGGGCTAATTCCCAACTTAAACCTTGCAAGCATAACAACTCAACATAAGAGACCACAATGTCAATTTTTTAAGAACAAGAAAAATAAAGTGTGCCATCCGGTTCGTGAGAGCTTTACTGACCAACTTTCGCATAACACTGATAAGAGTTTAATTTGAAGAGTAGATAAAAGCAAGTCAAATGTACTTTGGAATAGCAAATTGCTAATAGGTATGTATGGTGGACACTTTGGCAAAACTTGGTTTTTAGGAGTTGGATGCACGAGTAGAGCTCATACTCAGTACAAAACGAGGGCTAGCAAAAGACTGGGAGCGACCAACTAAGAGAGCAATAACGGCCATAATCATGCAAAGCGACAAAACAACATTAAAAGAAGCATAAGATGGCATCAAAAGTCAAAAAATAAATGATCATAGAGGCTATTGGCGACTTTGTAAGAGTCTAACATGTGTGAGCATGCGCCAAGTCAACCCAAATAAATCATCAAAGGAGAAAACCAAAATAATGCTTCCAAACGATAAAAACAACGCATGATTTTTTTCAAAGGCTCATTAAGCAATCTCAGTTATTTGAGACAAGTCATGCTACAGCAAAACCACTAAGCATGCTATCAAAAAGACATCAAGCACAACATGAAAAAGCCTAGGCCGCAGTCTACACAGGATCCTTCTTGTACTACTTTTTTGCATAAAGCTTTTTCTCTTTTCCAACACCATTCAAACTTTTTATAACCACCTCTTTTGATGAAAACCAATATAGACAAGAGGCAAAAATACACCTTGATAAAAAGATATAAGAAGATCTGAACACAAATCAAGACGAAAATGAAAGCTAAACGCAGTTCTAGAAAAAGAGAACACTCGTTAAAATTATAAGAGTGAAAAACAGAGTGTTCTTGGCAAATGAAAAGCAAAGCAACTTCTCCAAAAGAAATTTGTTGGGGTCCAACCATTTATTGCAGCAAACAAAACAAAACAAAACTAAACTGAAAACTAAAAACAACTGACGCTCCAAGAAAAACGTATAATGCATGAGGCAATAAAAATATAGTGTGTTGAAAGGTGACCTGAGTTTTGCCGATGAAGAAGGGGTGCCTTGGGGGCATCCCCAAGCTTTAATGCTTGTACTTCTTGGATATTTCTTGGGGTGATGCATGGGCATCCCCAAGTTTGAGCTTTTGTCTATTCTTCAACTCATCTCATCATTCTCCAATCCCTACACTTGAAAACTTCCTTCATACAAAACTAAACACAAATCTATTAGCAACATTAGTGTAAGCATAACATAGAATCAACCTCTTTTTGCTTCAGGTTTCAACTCAAAACCACCACATATAAAGTATATACTACTGTAGTAACTTCCCCAAAAGTTCCGTGATCAAAAGAACTCAAAAAGAAAGCGATAAAGCGGCAAACACAAATATTGGCAGAAATCTGTCAAAACAGAACAACTGACAAAGGTAGAATTTTTAGAGGGTTTTCTGTTGCTGAAATCAAAAAGTGTTCAACTAATGAAAGTTTGGATATAACCTGGGGCATATGCACAAGAAATAGCAGGTCCAAAAGATATACAGTGAATTTTCACGAATTTTTATGGTACAGCACCGAAAACTGTTTCAGGACAGCAACATCCCCAAATCTTACCTCGCTCAAATTAGAGGCTTCTCTTGGCACAACAACGAAATAAAAATGATAAGGAGAGGTCATTACAGTAGTAATAACTTCCAAGACTCAAATAAAAGAAAAATAACTAAAAGTAAAACATTAGGTTATCTCCCAAGAGTGCTTTTCTTTAACGCCTTTGAGCTAGGCGCAGAAAGTGCAAGTTAAGTAATATCAAGTGATGGAGCATCAAGCTCATAATTTGCTCTAAGAATAGAGTCAAACACTAATTTCTTTCTCTTTCTAGGGAAGTGTTCCATACCTTTCTTGAGTGGAAATTGATATTGGATGGTGCCTTCCCTCATATCAATGATGGCACCTACAGTTCGAAGAAAGGGTCTTCCCAAAATAATAGGACATGAAGCATTGCATTCAACATCCATGACAAGAAAATCAACGGGAATAAGGTTATTGTTAACCACAATAAGAACATCATTAATCCTTCCCAAAGGTTTCTTCTTAGCAACATCAGCAATAGGAACATCATAATAACACTTTTCAAGCGGCGGTAAATCAAGCATGTCATAATTTTTTCTAGGCATGATAGAAATACTACCTCCTAGATCACATAAAGCATGGCAATCAAAACCATTAACATGCATATCAATGATGGGTTCTCAACCATCTTCTAACTTCTTGGGAATAGAAGCTTTTTGCTTCAACTTTTCATTCCTAATTTTTATAAGAGCATTGGTAATATGCTTAGTAAAAGCAACATTTAAAGAACTAGCATTAGGAGTCAAAGCAAGCTTTTGCAAGAACAAAATAACTTGAGATATACTGCAGCCATCAACATCAAAATCATTAAAGGAAATAGAGCTATCATCTCCCACACTCCGAAAAATTTCAGCACTCTTTTGAGAAAAAGTTTTAGCGGTTTTAGGCTTTTTAACACAAGGAGTGGGAGTTTTCTCTACACCAATCAAAGTAAGAGGATTGCTAGTATTAGGAACAACATCATTAGAGGTAGTAATGGTACATACCTTCATCTCTCTAGCCATCTCATCTTCTCTTTCCCACCTGGCATGCAATTCTGCTAGCATCCTAACATTTTCATCAATTCTGCTAGCATCCTAACATTTTCATCAATTCTAACTTGGATCAGGCTTAGCGGACATTCTGTTAACCAAAGAAGATTGCACATTAGATAAAGATGAAATATCGGTTTCAGCTTTGGAAACCTTAGCTTGCAACTCAGGAATAGCCTTGTTTAAATTTTCAAGTTGATGACTAATAGTCCTCAACAGAGCTGATTGCTCCTCCATAGTCTTGGTGAAAGCCCTGTTCTGCTTGTATTGCGCCTGCATAAAACTCTTGGTAGCCTTCTCAAGTTCAAAAATTCTTTCTTCACTAGGCATTTTAGGTCTACCAAGATAGCTATTATCACCATTAGAAGGAAACAGTCTATAATTGTTACTAGCAAAATTGTTCGTATAAGCATTGTTGTTAAAATTATTATTTCTAATAAAGTTTACATCAACATGCTGTTCTTGAGCAACCAAAGAGGCTAAAGGAACATTATTAGGATCAACATGAGTACTATCATTTGAAAGCATAAGCATAATAGCATCAATCTTATCACTCAAGGAAGAGGTTTCCTCAACAGAATTTACCTTCTTACCTTGTGGGGCCCTCTCGGTGTGCCATTTAGAGTAATTTACCATCATGTTGTCGAGAAGCTTTGTTGCGGCGCCCAAGGTAAGGGACATAAAAGTGCTTCCAGCAGCTGAATCAAGTAGGTTCCTTGAAGAAAAATTCAGTCCTGCATAAAAAGTTTGGACAATCATCCAAGTAGTCAGTCCATGAGTGGGACAATTCTTTATCATAGATTTCATTCTTTCCCAAGCTTGAGCAACATGTTCATTATCAAACTGACTAAACTTCATAATATTGCTACGCAAAGCTATAATCTTAGCAAGAGGATAGTATCTACCAATAAAAGCATCCTTACACTTAGCCCATAAATCAATACTATTTTTAGGCAAAGACAGCAACCAATCCTTAGCTTTTCCTCTCGAAGAAAAAGGAAACAACTTAAGCTTAATAATATCACCATCAACATTCTCATACTTTTGCATCTCACATAGCTCAACAAAATTGTTGAGATGAGCTGTAGCATCATTAGTTCTAGCACCAGAAAATTGCTCTTTCATAACAAGGTTCAACAAAGCAGGCTTAATCTCATAAAAATTTGCAGCAGGAGCAGGTGGCGCAATAGGAGTGTAGATAAAATCACTGTTATTCGTGCTAGTAAAGTCACACAACTTGGTGTTCTCAGGAGTAGCCATTCTAGCAAACTAAAAGCAGACAAGTAAAAACAACTACAAAGGATTCTAATTTTTTTTTGGGTTTTTGATAAAACAATGCAAGTAAAAATAAAGTAAAGCAAAACTTAAAACAAAGTAAAGGATGTGCGTGCGAAAACTCCCCTTGCAGAAGTCTTCTTCTTCCTCCCCGGCAATGGCGCCAGAAAAACTTGTTGATGGCGCGGTGATGAATAGTGCCAAAGAGCTTGTTGGCGTGTAATTAATGAAGTAAATGACCGACCAGTTGGAAACCCCAAGAGCAAGGTGTGATGAATATAGAAGCAAGTTTTTCCCTCAGTAAGAAACCAAGGTTATCAATCTAGTAGGAGGACGAAATACGACTGAAGGTGATGCCCACTAGCTTGCGACAGCTCCGGACAATTTATAGGGCACCTCGTCCGAGCTTTGCTTTGCGAGCGGCAACGTGGAACCTGCACACAACACAACCAAATACTTTGTTCCCAACTTACGATGAGGTTGTCAATCTCACCGGTTTGCTTGAAACAAAGGGTATGAGCGTATCGAGTGGAAAACAATAGTAATATGCGAGTAAAGTAAACAGTGCGAGTAAAGTAAACAGGTGATAGCAATATAAAGGAAATAGGACCGGGGTCCACAGTTCACTAGTGGTGTCTCTCCATAAGATAAAATAATACATGTTGGGTAAACAAATTACAGTTGGGCAATTGATAGAATAAAGACAACGTGCATATGATGAGAGGATCACTATGAGATTTACTCTGGGCATTACAACAAGATACATAGACAATCATCCAACTGCATCTATGACTAATAATCCACTTGTGGCGAATCAATCCGAGAACTCCACAAGTATTAAGTTGCGAACAACAGATAATTGCATTAAGCAAAGTGTGTAATGTAAACAAAGCATATGCCCTCGAGCATATGAATATTGTTTTCCCCCTAGTAGCAACAGCACATCTACAACCTTAGAGGTTTCTGTCACCCCCCAGATTAAATAGAGGCATGAACCCACTATTGAGCATAAATATCCCCTCTTGGAGTCACTAGCAACTACTTGGCCAAGATAGCTACTAACAATGGAGAGCATGCAAGATCATAAACAACATAGAGATAACATAAGATAATATTCAGTACATCAACTCAATCATAACACCAATATTCATCGGATCCCAACAAACACAACATGTAGAATTACATAACGGTGATCTCAATCATGTAAGACAGCTCATGAGATCTAAACATGAAGCACATGGTGGAGAAGACAACCATCTAGCTACTGCTATGGACCCATAGTCCAAGGTAGACTACTCACTCATCGCGCCGGAGGCAAGCATGGCGACGAAGAAGACCTCCGGTGGTGATTCCCCTCTCCGGCAGGGTGTCGGGAAGAGCTTCTGGACCCTCCCGATCTTCGGGTCGACGGCGGCGGTGGATCGCGATGTGTTCTGGAAAAGTGATCGGGTACTTAGGTTTTTTCCGTTGGGGGGTCTTTATAGGCGAAGGGGCATCGTCAGGAGTGGGCCGAGGCGACCTCACACATAGGGGGCGCGGCCAGGGGCCAGGCCGCGCCGCCCTGTTATGTGGGGCCCTCGTGGCCCCACTCTGTCTCCTCTTCGGTTCTCTGGAAGCTTCGGTGAATTTCGGGACGTTCGGCTTTTGTTTCGTCCAATTCCGAGAATATTTCCTGTGTAACTTTTCTGAAACACAAAAACAGCAGAAAACAGGGAACTGGCACTGTGGCGACTTGTTAATAGGTTAGTTCCGGAAAATGCATAAAAGTGCCACGAAGTGTAACAAAACACTAAGCAAATAGTATAAAAATAAGCATGGAGCATCAAAAATTATAGATACGTTTGAGACGTATCATTGCTTTACATATACTAATTCATGTAGAGGACCATTGAGAAAAGCACTCTTCACAATCATTTGATGCAACTTAAAATTGTGGTGAGAAGCATAAGCAAGGAGGATACGGATTGACTCGAGGCGAGTCACGGGAGCGTAGGTCTCCCCATAGTCAATGCCTTCAACTTGTGAGTATCCTTGAGCAACCAAGCGAGCCTTGTTCCTCACAACGATCCCATTGGCATCTTGTTTGTTCTTGAACACCCACTTGGTTCCGATGACGTTGCGGCAATCCTTGGGCTTCTGCACCAAAGCCCAAACTTTGTTGCGCTTGAAGTTGTTGAGTTCTTCGTGCATAGCTTCTACCCAATCCGGGTCTTCTAGTGCCTCAAACACCTTTTGGGGTTCCTGATACGTCTCAAACGTATCTATAATTTTTGATGCTCCATGCTTGTTTTTACACCATTTGCCTTGTGTTTCGTTATACTTCGTGGCGTTTTTATGCGATTTCCGGAACTAACCTATTGACAAGATGCCACAGTGATAGTTCCCTGTTTTTTGCTATTTTTGTGTTTCAGAAAAGCTACACAGGAAATATTCTCGGAATTGGACGAAACAAGTTCTCAAACTCCTATTTTTCCCGGACAAAGGACGAGGACCGAAAGAGAGTCGGAGGGGGGCCAGGGGCCAGCCTCACCATGAGGGGGCGCGGCCCAGCCCCTGGCCGCGCCCCCCTGTGGTGAGACCACCCTGGTCGCCTCCTGACGACGCCCCTTCGCCTATAAAAAGCCTCCCGACGGAAAACCCTAAAGGAAGCGGCGTTTTTCCCAGAACAGTTCCGCAGCTCCGCCGTCATTGAAGACAAATTTCGGGGGATAGAAGTCTCTGTTTCGGCACCCTGCCGGGACGGGGAAGTTCCCCCGGAGCCATCTCCATCGGTCTCCATCGCCGTCTCCGCCGTCTCCATCGACCTCACCGCCATCTCCATCAACCTTGCTGTCTCTTATGATGAGGAGGGAGTAGTTCTCCCCCGGGGCTGAGGGCTCTGCCGGTAGCTATGTGTTTCACCTCTCTCTCCCATAATGTGATCTTTATGTGATCGTGAGCTTTGTATCTAGTTGAATTGGTAGATGCTATTATTCAGATATTATGCTACTCCCGTGCTTTATATTTGTAATCTCCGGAGATACCTTGTATCATGGTGTGAAGGTGACTAGTGTGCGCATCATGTGTATCTTTTTGGTTAATGTCTCTATGAATTGTTGGTGTTTGTTGGAACCATCTAGTGCGTTCATAGTGATAGTGTGGGACAATCTAGTTTGGGTACTTACGGACTTTGAGGAGTGCTTCGTCGCCCTATGCATGATTAGTGTTCGTTTTCTATTGGAGAATTGTTTTGAGTTGCATATTGATGATAGTATCTATTGGTTCAATTATGTTATATTTGTTGAGAGTGTGTCCACTAGTGAAAGTATGATCCCTAGGCCTTGTTTCCAAGCTTTGCACACCGTTTATATTCAGTTTTGTTACATGTTTGCTTGCAGTGATATTTATTTCAGATTACATTTACTACTTATGATCATCACTACTACTTGTATTTCACTATCTCTTCGCCGAACTAGTGCACCTATACATCTGAGAAGTGTATTGGGTGTATTGGGGACACAAGAGACTTTCTGTATCGTAATTGCAGGGTTGTTTGAGAGGGATAGCTTTGACCTCTTTCTCCCTGAGTTCGATAAACCTTGGGTGATCCACTTAAGGGAAACTTGCTACTGTTCTACAAACCTCTGCACTTGGAGGCCCAACACTGTCTACAAGGATAGAAGCGTGCGTAGACATCAAGCTCTTTTCTGGCACCGTCGCCGAGGAGGTAAGGTTAAAGGTACTCATGTTCTTTGGTTACTAAGTCTTTTAGTTGATGGTGAGTGCTCGGAGTTATTTCCTTTAGATTCTGCAATTATATCTTTTTGTTTCTTGTTTTTATTTTCACTAGTTAGGCTTAATGGAAAGTAAAGAGTTCTTTAGTCTTTTTCCTGAGTTTAGATTTGAAGAGAAAATTGAAAAACATTTGGAGCTTATTTCACATAGCGATGTTATTAGTACGAATGCTTTGAATACCGTTATTGCTAATGCTATAGAATAGTCTAAGCTTGGGGAAGCTGGTTTTGTTAAGCATGATATTTTTAGTTCCCCAGCTTTAGTGGAGAAAGTTTGCTCTGATGATATTTTATCTCCGATATGTGATAATTCTTATGATGCTTGTGCTCCTCATCCTTTTAAAATACCTATGAAGATTGTTGAACGTGCTATGGATAACTGCTATTTAGGAGATGGAACTGTCCATCCCGGTGATCATTTGCTCTTTATACATGAATTATGCGAGTTATTCAAGTGTGCAGGTAATTCATTGAACCAAGTTAAGAGGAAGCTATTCTCTTTATCACTGAAGGGCAGAGCTGCGGAATGGTATAAGACGCTAAAGGATGGCCGACCTATTGATTGGGAGGAAATTGTACATCTCTTTTATTCTAAATTCTATCCTTCTAGTGAGGTTTATAAAGATAGGAATTACATTTATAATTTCCATCCGCATGAGGGAGAAAGCATTGCACAAGCGTGGGGAAGATTGAATTTACTAATACTTAAGTGTCCCATTCATGATCTTCCCCGTAATGTTGTTATTGATAATTTTTATGCAAGGCTTTCAGGACATTACAAGGACCATCTAGATGCATGCTTGGATGGGTCTTTCACAAGCAAGGATGTTGACACCAAGTGGGATCTGCTTGAAATAATTCAAAACAATATTGAAGGTTGGGATAGCGACAAAGGTAAAGGATCAGGTATGAATTATGAATATGACTGCATTAAGTCTTTCGCTGAAACTGCTAATTTTCAAGAGCTTAGTGCTAAATATGATCTTGATCCTCAAATTATGGTTGATTGCTTTAAAGCCTTTGCTTCCCATATTAATGTTCCTAAAGGAAATGGGGACATGTATCATGAACCTTTTAAGGACACTTGCATAGAAAGTGATATTGTTGTTGATGATTGCAATAAATATGCTCAAACTTCTGAAAGTCCTATTTCTTATAAGCATGTTAATTTTTGTGGAGTACATAGACCTTGTGAACAGAGTCACAACAAGGAAGATTATTGTGTCCACCACGCAAATGAAGAAACCCGAATGTGGCACAAGGCTATAGGCGAGCTCGGTAAAAAGGTTTGTAAGCTTTATCCTTTTCTTTGTAAACATTGCGATGACATAGATCATTTTAATTTCCAATGCTCAAGCCCTAATAGTTACTCTTCTAGTACCGCAAGTTTGTATTGTCATGACAAGATTACTCTCAATCAGCACGATGAGCTTACTTTGTTTTTGGGGTGTGAGGAGATATCTAGAAAGATTTCTTTGGTTGATATGAATGATGCTGATATTAATAGCACCCTTCGTGGTTGTCATCTCTATTGTGTTAAAGATTGCCTCGCAAATACTTACATACAAAATCTTATAAAACATGATGTTTTGCCAAGCTATGACAAGACTGATAGATGTTTTTATGTTATTAATAGAGAGGAGGAATCCTCCAAAGTTTCTTTTGTTGTTTCTGTCAGTAAACCAGATTATGTGGAGAAGATGCCTTTCCCTCCTAAAGGATATGTGGAGAAGATGCCTTTCCCTCCTAAAGGAGAGAGTAAGGAGAGTAAGAAGAAGAAGAAGAAGAGGAGTAAAAGGCGAGAGGAAACGGTATCTTCCCCTAAGCATGTTGCTCCTATTATAGATTATGATAATTCTGATTGGGATGATGTTCCTATGCCTGTTACCTATGTTAGTGATCATGATTGGGAAAATCAATCTACTTTTGATTTTGAAAATCTTTTTGGTACCAATTCTAAGGTTAATAATTGTTGTACCATTAGTACTATCCATGTTCCTTCCTATGATGATATGTTTGATGAGTATGCTTTGCGAAATAGCTGTTCTCTCGCTTATGATGATACTAAACCTCTAGTTTATGATGGTTATGATGATGAGTATAATATTTTCAGTTCACCTACTTTTGAGGAGAAAAATATTTATGATTACAATATGCCTCCTGTTTTTGATGATTATGGTGATGAGAATAATTATTCTGTTGAATCTGCTCCTACTACGATTGTTCATGTGGGGAGTATTAATTCTTTTATGCATGTGGCTCATGATAGGGATGCTTTATGTGATAGTTATATTGTTAATTCTATTCATGATGCTACTGAAAGTTACTATGAGAGAGGGAAACATGGTTTGATGAACCTCAACAATATTGAGTTTCCCCTCTTTTTATTGTAATTCTTGAAGTTGAACTTGTTTTGCCTTCCTATGCTTTTTGCTTTGCGCTTTCATGACTTGTCTCTTTACAAGACTATTTTTCATAGGAAGTGGTTTAGATTTAAATGTATTTCATACTTGCTTTTTGATGCTCTCTCTTGCTTTAAGTTCCTATATGGCGCCTTTGCCTTAAGCTCTTTTATGGCGCCTACATGAGCATCTTTGCAAACTACTGCGCCTAGCTCAAAGGCGTTAAAGAAAAGCACTCTTGGGAGATAACCCATTGTTTTACTTTCAGTACTTTTTCTTTTATTTGAGTCTTGGAAGTTATTACTACTGTAATAACCGCTCCTTATCCTTTTTATTTCGTTGTTGTGCCAAGAGAAGCCTCTAATTTGAGTGAGGTAAGATTTGGGGAAGTTGCTGTCCTGAAACAGATTTCGGTGCTGCACCGTAAAAATTCGTGAAAATTCTCAGTATATCTTTTGGACCTGAGATTTCTTGTGCATATGCCCCAGGTTTTGCTGTAGCATGACTTGTCTCAAATGACTGATATTGCTTAATGAGCCTTTGAAAAAAATCATGCATTGTTTTTATTATTTGGAAGCATTAATTTGGTTTTCTCCTTGATGCTTTATTTGGGTTGACTTGGCGCATGCTCACAAATGTTAGACTCATACAAAGTCACCATAAGACTCTATGATCATTTAGTTTTTGACTTTTGATGCCATCTTATGCTTCTTTTAATGTTGCTTTGTCGCTTTGCATAATTATGGCCATTATTGCTCTCTTAGTTGGTCGCTCCCAGTCTTTTGCTAGCCCTGGTTTTGTACTGAGTATGAGCTCTTTTTGCTAAACCAAGTTGTTCCAATGAGTCCACCATATATATCTATTAGCAATTTGCTATTCCAAAGTACATTTGACTTGCTTTTATCTATCCTTCAAATTAAACTCTTTTTGGTGTTATGCGAAAATTGGTCAGTAAAGCTCTCACGAACCTGATGGCACACTTTACTTTTCTCGTTCTTAAAAATTTGACATTGTGGCTCTCTTATGTTGAGTTGTTATGCTTGCAAGTTGTAAGTTGGAAATTAGCCCAGCCATGTCGTCATGGGGCAAGCTTTCAACATTGCACTTCTTATTTGAGTTGATATCGTGATCTTTTGTTTATGGATACTCGCGATGTGAAATAAGTTGGGAATCTTGCGGGATCATGGAGTTTGTATATGTGTTAGAGAAACGCCTGGGCCGCTAATCTAAGCCATGCAAAATTCATGGTGGAAATTTACAGCATGCCCATAGTGAACATTCGACGACGCATCTCAAAATAAAAAGCTATACCAATGGTAAATAAAAAAGATGCCGAGGTGTTCATTGTCTGTTTGTCCTATCATTTTGATGTGGGCTTGTTCCATGTCATCGGGCACGGAGGTACCCCGTTGGCGGTTCTCAATGATACGTGTATACTTACAATGACAAGAGCTTGCTTGGGACTCTAAGCCGAGTAGCATGAGGTTTGGGTATTCGTATTTCACGGGACACGAGGTTTTCAACTTATGATTTGTCAAGCATGTGCATCATAAGTGTATTCACATTAACTTTAACCATTCAAGATGCCTATGATGGGGGCAATGAGAGCTCAAAGCTAGTAAGTACCATAATTTTTGAAGGTTTATAAAACTTGCAATCACTGCTTCCCTCTGCGAAGGGCCTTTCTTTTACTTTTTATGTTGAGTCACCACCTTCTACCTTTATGCACCGTCTAAGAGAGCATAGTTGTCATTCTGAGTATAATGTGCATTGTCCCAAAGTTTTCATTGATTTATTCATGATGTTGGTTTCACTTGTTCTTTAATTACTTGTATCTAGTCGCCCTCTTAAACTTGAAGGTGTCCTATGCATTTATGTTTTGCCCTTCCATGAAGGACAAGCTGAAAACCATTTGCTATGTTTTTCCATATAATTTGAACACATGTTTGACTTTCATTGTTTCATTTTCATGATCTTTCCTTTGTGTTTCTTTTCATGTTATAACATGGTTGCTAAGTTTCTATTATCAAAATTATGTCTTTCATGCCCATGTTTTAAGTTCTTTGATCTCAGCACTCAATGCTCTACCTCGTTGATCAAATTGTGTTGGTGCATGTCACCTCAAAAATTATTCTTTTGTTATCACTTACCTACTCGAGGACGAGCAGGAGTTAAGCTTGGGGATGCTGATACGTCTCAAACGTATCTATAATTTTTGATGCTCCATGCTTATTTTTACACCATTTGCCTTGTGCTTCGTTACACTTCATGGCATTTTTATGCGATTTCCGGAACTAACCTATTGACAAGATGCCACAGTGCCAGTTCCCTGTTTTCTGCTATTTTTGTGTTTCAGAAAAGGTACACAGGAAATATTCCCGGAATTGGACGAAACAAGTTCCCAAACTTCTATTTTTCCCGGACAAAGAACAAGGACCGAAAGAGAGCCGGAGGGGGGCCAGGGGCCAGCCTCACCATGAGGGGGCGCAGCCCAGCCCCTGGACGCGCCCCCCTGTGGTGAGACCACCCTGGTCGCCTCCTGACGACGCCCCTTCGCCTATAAAAAGCCCCCCGACGGAAAACCCTAAAGGAAGCAGCGTTTTTCCCAGAACAGTTCCGCAGCTCCGCCGCCGTCGAAGACAAATTTCGGGGGATAGAAGTCTCTGTTCTGGCACCCTGCCGGGATGGGGAAGTGCCCCCGGAGCCATCTCCATCGGTCTCCATCGCCGTCTCCGCCGTCTCCATCGACCTCACCGCCATCTCTATCAACCTTGCTGTCTCCTATGATGAGGAGGGAGTAGTTCTCCCCCAGGGCTGAGGGCTCTGCCGGTAGCTATATGGTTCACCTCTCTCTCCCATGATGTGATCTTTATGTGATCGTGAGTTTTGTATCTAGTTGAATTGGTAGATGCTATTATTCAGATATTATGCTACTCCCGTGCTTTATATTTGTAATCTCCGGAGATACCTTGTATCATGGTGTGAAGGTGACTAGTGTGCGCATCATGTGTATCTTTTTGGTTAATGTCTCTATGAATTGTTGGTGTTTGTTGGAACCATCTGGTGCATTCATGGTGATAGTGTGGGACAATCTAGTTTGGGTACTTACGGACTTTGAGGAGTGCTTCGTAGCCCTACGCATGATTAGTGTTCGTTTTCCATTGGAGAATTGTTTTGAGTTGCATATTGATGATAGTATCTATTGGTTCAATTATGTTATATTTGTTGAGAGTGTGTCCACTAGTGAAATTATGATCCCTAGGCCTTGTTTCCAAGCTTTGCACACCGTTTATATTCAGTTTTGTTACATGTTTGCTTGCAGCGATATTTATTTCAGATTACATTTACTACTTATAATCATTACTACTACTTGTATTTCACTATCTCTTCGCCGAACTAGTGAACCTATACATCTGAGAAGTGTATTGGGTGTGTTGGGGACACAAGAGACTTTCTGTATCGTAATTGCAGGGTTGTTTGAGAGGGATAGCTTTGACCTCTTCCTCCCAGAGTTCGATAAACCTTGGGTGATCCACTTAAGGGAAAGTTGCTGCTGTTCTACAAACCTCTACACTTGGAGGCCCAACACTGTCTACAAGGATAGAAGCGTGCGTAGACATCAGTTCCACACAAGAGACGAAGGCACGATGGATACTAAAGTTGGCTAATTGTCTCCTTATAGAAACCCCTTTCCTCACACTTCCAATCACACTATCCAAGGTATGGCTCCCCTTGTGAAGAGCCTCTTCCACTTTCCTTGCACGGCGAGCTTGAGCTTCTTCAAAAGACTCTTGAGAAGCCACTTGGTCATCACCACCATTTTGGTCCTCGCCTTGACCTTCAACTTGAGCTTGATCATCAACATGAGCATGCTCATCATCTTGGGCTTGGCCTTGATCTACCATTGGTGAAGAATCACCACCGTCCACTTGGTCTTGATCTTGGCCTTGCTTGCTTGAGTGGGGGTCTGGAGCTTGTCTTTGGTTAGCATCAATCAGACCTTGTGAAGCTTGTGGAGCTTGTGAAGATGAAGGCTCCACTTGAGTAGAGCATAGTCCTTCTCCTTCCACCAAAAGGTGTTCCTCAATGGGTATGAGATGACCCACACCCATTCTTCTTATGGCTTGAGGAGGTATTTCGTCACCTACATCACAAACACCACTTTGCTCCACATGGGAGCCGTCATTCTCATCAAATCTCACGTTAGAAACTTCAACAACACGAGCGGACTCTTTGTCAAAGATTCTAAAAGCATGAGGTTCGGCGGCATAACCAACAAAGATACCCTCAATAGCTTTAGAGTCAAACTTGGACAAATGAACACCCTTTCTAAGATAGAAGCACTTACAACCGAATAATTGAAAGTATTTGATGTTAGGCTTGTTGCCGGTGAGGATCTCATACGGAGTCTTGTTCAAGCCCTTGCGAAGATATAGCCGGTTAGAAGCCTGACAAGCGGTATTGATAGCTTCGTCCCAAAAGTTATACAGAGACTTAAACTCTGCCAACATTGTCCTAGCCATGTCCATCAAGGTCCGGTTCTTCTGCTCGGCTATACCATTTTGTTGCGGAGTGTAGGGAGTTGAGTATTGATGACGTTTCCCCTCATCACTCAAGAATTCATTCAATGTGTAGTTCTTGAACTCCGTCCCTTTCTAACTTCGAATCATCAAGATATCTTGGCCATATTGATGTTTCACTTCCTTGGCAAAGTCCTTGACGGTTTGTTGGGTCTCGTATTTGTGCTTGAAGAAGTAGACCCATGTATATCTTGAGTAGTCATCAACAATCACCAAGCAATACTTCTTTCCTCCTAGACTTGCGTGAGATGGAGGGCCAAATAGGTCCATGTGGAGGAGCTCTAAGACCCTCTTAGAAGAAATGATCGTCTTGCTAGGATGAGGAAGTTCATGCATCTTTCCTTCAATGCAAGCTCTACACACACGATCTTTGGCAAAGGTTAGATCGGTTAGTCCTAGGATATGGTTGCCTTTGTAGAGACTTTGCAAAGTTCTCATATTGACGTGGCCTAGCCGGCGATGCCAAAGCCATCCCACGTCAACTTTAGCCATTAGGCAAGTCGCGGCTTTAGTGACCTTCTCCGAGAAGTCAATCACATATAAGCCATTTTTGACATGCCCAACAAAGGCTACTTTAAGAGACTTGCTCCACAAAAGAACCACAATCCCAATATCGAAGAAAGTTGCAAAGCCCATATTGGCAAGTTGAGCTATGGAAAGTAAATTATAAGAGAGAGTCTCAACAAGCATGACATCTTCCACGGTAACATCTTGAGAGATGACAACTTTACCAAGACCCAATACCTTTGACCTTGAGGAATCTCCATAGTTGACGTAGCCCGCACTAGATGAACCGGTGCGAAGCTCCTTCACCAATTCTTTGCTTCCGAACATGTGATTGGTAGCACCACTATCAATTATCCATTGTCCCACACCGGAAGCAAATCCCTAAAAGAAATCAAGTCTTGTTTTTAGGTCCCCATTTTTCAATGGGTCCTATTTTGTTATTGACAAGGGTCTTAGGAACCCAAATAGACCAAGCAATGCATTCATTAGGTGAACCAACAAATTTGGCATATACATGCCCATCATAAGCACGACAAAGAACATAGGAAGGGTTATATTTTCCTGCAAAGTTGTTGTGATTGGGCATTGCCTTTTTAGCATTCCCAATCACCTCCTTCACTAGCTCCCCCTCCTTCTCAAAACCATTGCCATCCTCACAAAGCATATGTCATTTGGGATGCGCTTCTTAGGAGGAGGAGTAGGCACAAGAAACTTTGTCTTCTTGTTGTTCTTCTTCTTGTTCCTCTTCTTCTTAGACTTGGAGATGAAACCAAGTCCGGTCTTGTCACCATGTTGCTTTTGAGCACTCAAAAGCTCATCAAGCCTTGTGTCACCATTGGGAGAATCTTTCTCATAAAGAGGGTTAGTGTGACAAGTACTTGCAACAAAAGTGCTAGAAGGGAACTTGGTTGCTTCTTTAGCAATTATAAGATTAAGTTTTTCATTTTGCAACCTAAGTTCATTGGCAACGGATTGAGCAATGTCTCGATCACTTTTAAGCCTAGAAATGTCCAAATTATGATACTCTTCAAGACCCAACTTGGATGCCTCAAGTGCCATCCTTAGGTCTTGCTCAATCTCAAGGGATTGAGTGAGTGTGGCAATTTCATCGGCATACTCACGAGCATGCCCTTCTAGCTCAAAAATGTGTTCCTCATTTTTATCATTAAGTTGGAGAGACTCATTATATTGATCTAGGAGAATCTCAAAGCGAGCTTTGGTCTCCCCATGCAAGGTTGACATGAACATGTCCAATTCATTAGGCTCATCCTTATCATTACTAGCATCAACACAATCCATCAAAGATAAGCTTCTAGGTATGATGGGTGTGAAAGTAGGTGATACCTTTGTAGCGTGAGCCATTAGACATGTCCCCTTGAAGTTGGAGCGCTTGGACTCGTTTGCGGAAGTGAAGAGGGATGACGAAGAGGTAGGCTTGGCAATGGCGATGGCGACCTTCCCTACTTCTTCATCATCGCTTGCATCATCATCGGATGGATATTCTTCTTGAATCGTCAAAGCGTGTATTGGAACGGCTTTCTTCTTGTCGAAGTTCCTTGGAGGGTAAGACTTGGCCTTCATCTTGCGGACGAGTCTTCCATTGTGATCTTCCACTCTTTCATAAGGACAATCCGCAATGAAGTGGTGTTGATTACCACAATTGTAGCACGTCCTCACTCTACTTGTGGCTTTAGGCTTGGAGGGACTAGATGACTTCCACTTCTTCATGAATGCCCTTTGAGCGAGAGCCATGTGCTCGGCATGGGCATACTTCATGTCCTCGGGACTTCCACCCATTGACTCTTCCTCTTCCATCAAACTTGCTTCTTCATGAAGTGAGACTTTGGCCTTCAAAGCAAGGTTGGGAGCACGCACATCACGTGCACGAGCTAAAGCATCATCTGCATTCTTCTCGGAGATCTTCCTTGCCACAATCTCTTGCAAGATGTCATGAGCGGTCATCTTCCTAAAGTTAGCATCTCCCTTGATGGAGTTCATTATTTCTTTCATGAAGGGCAAGAGGGCTTAGAAGAACTTCCTCTTCATACATCTCCCATCACATTGGGTAGAGCCAAGGTCGACTAGCTTCACTTGGAGTGCCGAGAGACGCCTATGAAGTTCTTCGGGAGATTCACCATCAAGCATGGCAAAGTTGTCCGCTTCATTAGATGCTTCGTCAAACTTGGACTCTTGAATGCTCTCGTTTCCGATGAAGATGTTCGTGAGAGCATCCCAAGCTTCCTTGGCGGAGGTGATGTTGCGGACAAACGCCTTGTCCTTCTCGGTAAGCGACATGTGAATGAGATGCAAGGTGGAGGCTTTGAGTTGCTTGTCGATTTGCTCCCAAGGTAGCAAGTTGGTCAAGTCCTTGGAAGTCGGATGAAAGCCCTGCTCAATGATTCTCCAAAGCTCAATAGACACAAAGTTTATATGAGAGCGCATGTTATCTTGCCAATTGGCAAAGCTAGAAGCATCAAGTGGTGGCGGTGGGCCGCATGAAGCAAGGTGTGGCATTTGAAGGTGTCTTTCGGAGACATAGCTCGTAGGATGTGGAACTTCCGTGCTATGTCCCCGAGAGGTGTCATCTTTTCCTTGGTGGGTTCTCGTTGCTCTCATCCCCATCCTTGTCAGGATCATCCTCGTTTAAGGATGGCTTATCCTTATCCAGGGTTTCAACCGGAAGTGGTGGAGTGGTACTAGACGTTCCACTAGTGAGAGCATCAAGTTGAGTTTTTTGACTTTCGATGGCACCCATCATGGCTTCCATTCGAACCATGAGGTCCTTAAGAACCGCCTTAGTGGCGGGTTCCTCGTCGCCCATAATCTCTTAGGCGGTTAAGCCCAATCAAAGAGCCCTTGCTCTGATACCAATTGAAAGGATCTTAAGGGCGACTAGAGGGGGGGGGGTGAATAGGCGCTACACAAATTTTTACCTTTTTCAATTTTAAGGCTTGACACAAAGTAAATTCACTAGATGTGCAACTAGGTGAATTTCCTAATAGTGACAAGCAAGCAAGTAGGAGAGTAAGCAAGTAAGCAAGATACAAACAAGATGCAAGTAAGGGTAAGAAGTAACCGAAAAGCGGAGACCGAAGACACAAGGATGTATTCCCGTAGTTCCTTCCTTTTGAGGGGAAGTACGTCTACGTTGGAGAGGTGTGGCGACATGGAGTCCACCAACGCCACAAAGGCTCACCTTGTTCTTCGGTGAGCAAGCCACGGAGGCTAGCTCGTTTCCAGTAAGCGGTGGTATTGGGGGCACCGACCGAAACCCTTACACGGAGGTTGGGGCACAACTCCACAACTCAATTGGAGGCTCCCAACAAGAAAACCACAAAGCTTTTACACGGAGGAAGCTTTGAGGTGACCTCTCTTGCCCAAGGCAAGTTCCATGGAGGAGTAGTGAAGCAAACACAAATCACTTTGGTAGGATTGTAGATCTAGGGCTCCTCTCCCAATCTTCCAAATCTTGAGGGATTTGGTTGGCAAGGGAAGGAGATCTACGGAGTTGAAGCTCTGCATTAATGGAGGAGAGAGAGTGTGGACGAGGTAGCTCAGATCTGAGGTAGGGGACAATTTTTTAAGGCCAGCTCGAAATCTGTCCGTTGGAGGCAACTTACCCCGGAAATTCTGGCCAGGGGGCGGAAATTCCGGGGTTCACTTAAGACGGAAATTCCGGCCTGGGGGCGAAATTTCCGGCCCCCCAGAAATTTTCACTTCTGAAAATTCCGGCTAGAAATTCTGGCCCTTTACTGCAGGGTGCACCACAGCTTGGAGAAAAGGACTTAGCGAAAATTCGCAGGGCCGAAAATTCTGGAATTTCCGGCCCCCGGAAATTCTGGATACTCAGAATTTCCGGCCCCTCCCTACAAGCTGCACCACAGCCTATTGTCCCCCCGGAAATTCTGGATACTCAAAATTTCCGGCCCCTCCCTACAAGCTGCACCACAGCCTGTTGTAAAGGACTTAGCCAAATTTTCGAGGGCCAGAAATTATGAAATTTCCGGCCCCCGGAAATTCTGCCAGACCAGAATTTCCGGCCCCTTTACAGAACATTGCACCACAACGTTTTCTAAAGGACTTAGCCGAATTTCGAAGGGCCGGAAATTCAGGAATTTCTGGCCCTCGGAAATTTTGTCCATGGGCGGAATTTCCGGCCCTGAAAGCAAATTTCCGGCCTTGAAATTGACACTCCTCTGGTTGATTTTGAGTCTTTCTACAGTAGTCCCCTTTCCCACTTCTCTTCACCATCAGTCTTGTGCAATACCTGGAGAATTCCTGCAATGCTTAGCAGAAGATTAATTTCCTTGTGTTGTAATCAAACACCCAAAAACTGGAAGCTAGGAACATGTCCTTTCAAAAACCCTAGCCCAATCTTTGATTTCATGCCACCGGGAAGAGAGAACTTACCTCGGGGGGGGGGGGAGGGAGGGTCTGCTGCTGGCCTTGGAGGAGTAGCCGATGTCGTAGAACGTTCTACCGCAGGACGAGCTCGCGCTCGAGGTTTCGCCGGGGCGGCGGAGACGCCATCGATTCGATCCGCACACCGTATGAGGGTAGCAGGTATGGGCGAAGCGGGAGAGGCGCCTTTGAGTAGGGTGACCCCCGCCGACTTGCCATCTCTCTGCTACCGCCGAGCGCCCCCGCATTGATCTGGATCGACGCCTGGGAGGGGATCGAATCTGACCGGGAGTGGATCGATTTTGCCCGGGAGTGGATTAATTCTGCCCGTTGGTAGATTCTCCTCTCCTGCTCCCTGAGAAGCCATGGAGGCCATTGATGCGCGCGTTAGTGCGCGCGCATCGTTGCGAATGGCAAGGGTCGACTGATAGCCGACACCTTGCCCGCTTCAATCGGCACCGCCACGCTTCAGAGGTTGCACGCCTCGTAGTTGCGGCGCCAATGCTCATCGTGGCTCGTCGGGGAGAGAGCTTTGTCGCAGGAGAGGTCGAGGGAGGAGCGGTAGTAGAGGCATAGCGTCCATGGTGAGGAGGTTGATGGGACATGAGGGCGGTGACTGCACTGAGCGAGTGGGGGCAGTGGAATTTTGCCGCGTCTCCCCGTTTCTCCACACGTGCAACCGGTGCAGAAATCGATGCGTTTTTTTGGCTCTCCAGCGCCTAGCTGTGGGGAAACCATCGATTCAGACGTTTTCACTGGGCTGGATCTGGGCTGCTTTAACCTGTGTGCTGAGGCAACCAAACAAGCGGGTTTCTTCTCCCCAGAGCCTATTTCAACTATATGCGGGCTACCAATCGCGCCCATAGTTTGCCACCATACCGAGCCAGCATGCACACACAAGTTGGTTCTCGATCATGATTGTTTTCTCTCAGCACTCTTGGACCATCCATCATCCATGAACGCACGCAAAGATAGTCCCTTTATCCAGGTTTCCCTGGGGAGCTGAATCAACGGTTAGATTCTTGATGCAACCACACTTGATCTCGTGTCCAAGACCTTAGCTGTATATATGTCTACCAAGCTGGCCAGAAAACCTCTAGACGCTAACAAAGTCATAGTACAGTACCAGAATCTCTACCAAGTTGCAGCTCTTTGGATTGTGCACTCTTCTAGACTCTTCATCTCCTCGGACTGTATCTATATAGACGTCACTACCTATATATGGGATGTCCTCGTGATCTGAATCCATGGATCGATACATCTAGACGATTAATGTACTGCTACTTGTATGAGGATGGATGAATAACCATGGGCTATCGACATAGAGGTTTTCCAGGTTCATGCATGCATCGATTGATGTAAGGCCTTTACAGGTCTGATCCCCAGAAGAACCGGTTTCTTTGTCTCAACGTGATCCTGCGTGCGCGAGTAGCTATTTTTCGTGCATCCTACGATCTACGTACGTATGCGACGACGTCTCACCTTTCCGGCCGGCGTTCGTTCAGTGAATCTGCCGCATGCTGCGCTTTTGGGTGGTTTGTGCCGTCTGTCTTTCTTCTGTGGCATGAAATGACATGAGGGTGCGTCCATTTCGGTGCTACTTAATCTGGACATTTTCTTCATTCAACTATATAGGATTGCAATCGATTGGTGCCAGAGACGTACAGGACAACTAGGAGTTCGGTAGCTCGTACTGAAGTCTAGCCAGGTCTAGCGCTGCAAAATTCGAGTGATTAGATTTTTTTTTAGGGCAAAAGACCGAAGCTTTATTAACATCTTGATGAGTTGCGCTGCAGGCCCAGAGCTCAAAACATCCCGTAGCCAGGCTCACGAGAACTGCCAAATCGGCCTTTCTACGGAGACATCCTTGCGGCATGAAATTTCGAGAACATGCTGTGCGAGCTCATGTAACCATGGAGATGGCTGGAGCTCGCGTGCTAAATTCAAAATACGGTGGGAGAAATTTGGCCACCATCTACCTAAGATCGCCCTTACCCCTAGCTAGCTAGATGCACCACCCTAACCGCCCAAATTTAAATCACCATTGCCTACATTACTTTAGTGACAATCACAACGATGGCATGCCGTTCTCTCCCTCTTCCCTGAGATGCGTACCATATCCTCTTCTAGTAGTTGTAAGAAACATCTAACCCTTGATATTGTAGCTTAGAACTATGAGCATGTGCTAGATCTAGGTAGTTGTCGATGGATTTGATGGTAGTTGTTGCTAGCGAGTGTCTATATTGATTATCTGCTAGCGGTTTTCATGCTTACCATAGTTTTTTGTTTTACACCTTTATGATAGATGATCGAAAGTTCATTGTGCACCTCATGGTTAGATAGCAAAGCACTATTTTTTCACTTATTCATAACCTTCTTATGCAGTCGCACTAACACACTTTCTTCTAAATAGTTGGAGAGCGGGAAGCACGATAATTTGCTGAACAAGTCCATAGTGAACTATGCTCATATGAAGGCGATCTTCAAGCCTAGATATCTTTGTACTGCCTTACTTACTGATTTTACGGTTTAGACTATGAAGCACCATGGAATCAACACGATATATTATGACCAAACCGCTAGCCATTGGTTGTACCCGTGCAACTATTTCTAAGCGGTTGCACCCAACATCCATGGTCTTCCTACTCTCTAGCTAGAGAAAGGACCACACACTGATGCAATACGTGGCCAAAGAAATAACATATAAAATGGAAGGACTTCTTGATTTTTTTACAAACATAGTCATTGTGTATGTAATAACATTCAACCAATTTCATTCTTTGGCCGCGACTCTAAACTTTATATTTCTTAGTAATATCATTCAACCAATATCCAAAAAATCGTGATTTTGATCGAAGGTGTTATGTTGAAATTCAGGTATACAAATATACGCCATGTAAAATAGACCATATAATTTTATGTAAAAGACAACTATAAAAAAATACATTTTGCATCTACATAAGGCCACTAACACTAATCGAGAGAAAAATGATAAGATTTCTGTGGTGCTCATCTTTGCGAAAGTTGCATGCAATTATCGAGAAAGAGACACCAAATACAACATGTTTAATCAGCATGAAACGCGGGAACATTTTCACATAATTAATTGTGCTATTTATTTGTTGATTGTGTTTTCTTGGTATCTGAAAATGTGAGTTTGTGGCTTTTTATATAAAGACGGACAGGGTATATGTTTTAAGTTATCACCATGGAGGTGATAGACGGACGGAGAAGCAGGTAAACTATCGCATTCATGCATATGGAACGTAGCTGTGTTAATAGGAGAAGACGGCGCAATTAATACCGTCGATCGTTCCAAACTCAATGCTACTTGTGTTCCTCCAGTAGCGTTTACATCAAATCCTTTCTATCCAACTCTTTTTTTTTTGAAATACTTTCTATCCAACTCTTTGTAGCCCACTCTGCTCATAGCATCGTCTAAATGCACACCCGTAACCACTTATTCAAAGGAGTCCACTTGGGCTTTATTAGATTCTATCTTCACCTTCCTGGATCAATATCTTTATTTTTCAAGTAGCCTTGAGGACCTAAATCCATTGCAAAAGATGAGAAGTACACTGAATTGTGATTACAATTAAGGGACCACTTGATCTACTAATTTTTTCAAGAACAATTGATCTGCTAATATAGTGACGTGTTCTTCGAGCTAGCTAATTGCCACTCCCCAGTTGCCTCTGCATCATTATTTTTGGCCGGCCGCTAGCTAGAGTCCAGAGTCGATATATTTTTTCGATAAAGAGCACTTTTAATACTTAATAGTCATAAGCTTACACCCGGCCTCTGTATAAGGATGCACACAGCCCAAAACAAATCTCAACTAAAAAGAAAGAAGGCGAAATTACATATCATGTTGAGCAACTGTAAAATCGCCTAGCCAGAAGCACCAATCCGTAAGCTATGCGGCCATCCATATTGGGAAAAAGTATCCCTCGCCGTAGCTTCCAGTCGTGCACAGACCTCCATATAAAGGTCGCGATCCTGAGGACGCTGCAGAGACGACCACAAACGGAGTGTACCAGCTATAGATAACCTGAAAAATGGAAGAGTTTTTATCGTTAAACACTTTGTCATTTCTACATAGCCATAGCAACCAAATAAAGGCAATCGCTCCCACCCTAATATGCTTTTTAAACCTATTTTCGATTCCATTTAGCCAATTCCCAAATATATTGGTAATACTGCATGGTGGAAACAAGGTTGAAGCTACTTGGATGACTGACCATATAGATCTAGCGAAACGACAATGGAAAAACAAGTGGTTAATTGTTTTATCCTGGTGACAAAAAACACACTTCTTACTTCCATGCCAATTCCGCTTTGCAAGATTATCTTTTGCTAAAACAACTCCTTTACGTAGGTACCATCCAAATACCTTTATCCGTAATGGAATCTTTAACTTCCAGAGCTTATTATTACTAAGTTTATTGATTGGCACATCGGGTAAAATTAGAGCATTGTACATGGAAGCTACAGAAAATTTGCCATTTCCGTGCAGATTCCACCGGAATTCATCGTGCCCATCTTGTAGTTGGACGTCTACCAAACGCTGAAGTAAGACGTTCCAAGCTACAAGTCTTTGTCCAGACAAATCCCTTCTAAACGTCACCGCAGGTGGAGAAGTCTCCAATACTTTAGCGATAGTATCATCTTTGTGACGCACAATGCTATATAAGGCCGGACACTGTTCCCAAAGAGTGGCATTACCGAGCCATTTGTCTTCTCAGAGTCGATATATATCCTTCATTCCATCTTCTTGGACCACTTTCATCAAAACAAAGTATTAAGCTTCTTGGACCATGATCACATCGATCGGCTGTGTCGTCCTGGTGAGCTGAATCCATTCGCTCCATCCTTTTCGTTGTCGTTTTTGTTTAAAGACGTAATGTCTAATCAACCAGTGAAGCTTGAAGTATACTGTGCGACATAGTTAAACTTGACGCACAAAAAGGACTGCCGGATGCGGTCGTGCTCGCATCGACCTATGCATTGAAATTCAGTTACTTGTACTAGTGTGTGTTTGCTGATGGTGATCGAGAATTGTTGGCAATAATTATCCATCCAAACTAATGGAGGAGAGAACGACAAGCACGTCAACGTACGTACCAGTCTATCATCGATCTATCCATCCGTTGGGCGGAATTTACGTGGACGATGTGTCCTCCAATGAATCTTGGGTGTGGGTGCGCTTTTGGCCGTCGTGATCGTCGGGGAAGAAAGGCGCCTGCTGCGTGGTACACACAGGCCGGGGATATCAAACCGATCGAGAACGACGTCGCCAAATGTTCAGTGAACCCGGCCGGCCGCTCTACCTTTTGGACGCGATTATTCCTTGACGTGTGCGTTTCTAGTTTGTACTGACCACCGGCTCTCTTTCTTCTCCCCCAGATCGAGAGGTCGTCATCGGTGCCTGCTGCGTACGAGACAGCTCCTGGATTACCGATCGATCGACTGGAACACTTGGTGGTGGTTTTTTTCATAACAAAGTTGATTGCTCACTGCATGCCATGATTCCATGAACTAGTGCATCCGTGCGTGACTGTGTATGTGGTTCTATCACCAGCTAGCGTACGTTGGCATATCACTATTTGCGACAAAGACCTGACCAAAAAAGTCCCGAACTTGCGAACAAAGGCAAACAAGCTAGGCTCCAGCATATACCGGTTTATTTGTCCTTTTGATATATACACCTAGGTTTTAAATTTTGATCAACTCAATACCACATACTCCCTCTGTTTTTGTTTAGCTCGTGTTCTAGGTTTAGTCAGAGTCAAACTTGAAAAAAATGAGAAAAAAACATCAACATTCATGATGCTAAATGCATATAATATGAAAACATACTTATAATGATTCTAATACTATAGGTTTTATATTGTAGATGTTGATTTTTTTTCCTAAATCCAGTCAAATTTTACAAAACTTGACTTTAACTAAACCTAGAACGCGAAATATACTTTTCGATGGTACTCCTTTGATGTGTCCCTAAATTGTCCCAGAATAAATGCAACTGTTGTGTTGCTCAAATTGTTGACATGAAATGCGGATTGACTAAATTAATGAAAACAGGTAGCCCTTGTTTACAAAATAATATGTCGATCCAACTCATTGTAGCCATTCAAACATTCAAAGCTCACAGGTTGAAAGTACCCCTCTGTCCACTTGGGCTTAATTTTTCTCCTAATCTTCCTGGACCAGGACCTTTATTAGGATTCAGGTAGCTTATTAGGGGGGCTGAATCCATGGCTAGATTAATTAGTACAGTACACTGCATCATGCATGGTTCAGAATTAAGGGGCCACTTGATCTACTAGTCCTAAACAATGAATAACTAGCTATAGAATTATCCTTCAAGCTTCTTGCTCTCTGCAAGTTGCCCAGAAAGGCTGTGCAACAAGGAATTAGTGTGTTATTTCTGGCAAATTGCTAGATCCTGAGACTCCGCATCTTCTTAGACGGTGACCACATTGGCTTTGTCCCGGTGAACTGAATCCATGGATAGATTGCCATGTATTCTACAAGACCGAGAACCTCCTGATCTTTCTTCCCCAGGTTTCCCATTTTGGCAAAAGACGGTGAATAGGTTTTCTTCATGGTGAGCAATCAAGCGGCTACTTGATCTAATATAGTGATCGTCGGGGAAGAAACGCACCTATGTGGTACTGGCGTACACACGCCGGATCGATCGACCAATGGCGTACGCGCGCTCGCGACGTCCCAGTCTCCCAGAGGTTCAATGAACCCGCGAGCTGCACTTTCTGGACGATCCTTGACGTGTGCCGTCTGCGTTTCTAGTTTCTACGTTCTTGGACCGCTATCGGTGCCTGCTGCGTACAAGAAAGCTCGGCAGATGACCGATTGGAACGCTTGGTCTAGGTGCATGGCCTTTACAACGGAAAGTTAACTGATTGGCATGAATTAGTACATCCGTGCGCGACTTCTGTGGTTGTCTTTGCTTGTCATGGAACACCGGCCGTATGACCTGTTATATGTTGATTCAAATTCTACAAAGTAAATATCAATTTCTGACGAGCGGAGCGAGGCCCGTCGCCGGAGGTTTGGGCCGAGTGAAGCATAGTTCCATTCATGCATTCTTTGATATTGTTGCTATGCGTGATCTTGAGCTTGAGCAGTTAGATGTGAAAACTGCGTTTTTGCATGGTGAACTGGAGGAGGAAATTTACATGGACCAACCTAAAGGATTCATAGTGCCTGGTAAGGAGGATCTTGTTTACAAATTAAAGAGGTCCTTATATGGTTTGAAACAGTCTCCAAGACAGTGATATAAAAGGTTTGATTCATTTATGCTTGCACATGATTTCAAGAGATCTCAGTATGATAGTTGTGTTTACATCAAGTTTGTTAATGGATCACTCATATACTTGCTGTTATATGTTGATGATATGTTGATTGCTGCCAAGAGCAAGAAAGAGATCACTACTCTGAAGGCACAACTGAGTAGTGAGTTTGAGATGAAGGATCTTGGTGCTGCTAAGAAAATACTAAGTATGAAAATTACAAGAAATAAAAAATCTGGTTTGCTATTTCTTAGTCAGCATGATTACATTAATAAAGTTCTTCATCGTTTTAATATGCCTGATGCAAAGAAAGTCACAACACCTATTGCACCACACTTCAAACTGTCATCTACTCAATGTCCTGTTACTGATGAAGATATTGAGTACATGTCTCGAGTTCCATACTCTAGTGATGTTGGTTCTTTGATGAATGCCATGGGTTGTTCTCGCCTGATCTGTCATATGCTATGAGTTTGGTGAGTCGATACATGGCTAACCCTGGTAAAGAACATTGGAAGGCTGTTCAGTGGATTTTCAGGTATCTTCGTGGCACTTCCAAAGCTTGTTTGAAGTTTGGTAAAACTGGAAAGGGACTTGTTGGATACGTGGATTCAGATTATGCTGGTGATTTGGATAAGAGAAGGTTTCTTACAGGTTATGTGTTTACTGTTGGTGATTGTGCTATGATTTGGAGGGCAACTTTGCAATCAGTTGTTGCCCAGTCTACTACTGAGGCTGAATACATGGCTATTGCTGGAGCATGTAAAGAGTCTACTTGGTTGAAAGGTTTGTATGCTGAGCTTTGTGGTGATGATTCTTACGTTAACCTGTTTTGTGACAATCAAAGTGCTATATACCTTACTAAAGATCAAATGTTCCACGAGAAGACTAAGCACATTGATGTCAAATACCATTATGTAAGAGACGAGGTCGCTCAAGGTAAACTGAAGGTATGCAAGATTAGTACTCATGAAAATCCCGCTGTTTTTTTCCTCGTCTTATTTCTTCAACTTGATCTGGTTGTAACCAGAATATGCGTCCAGGAAGGAAAGCCTTGCGCACCCCGCCGTTGAGTCTATTATCTGATCAATGCGAGATAGCGGAAAGGGATCCTTGGGACAGTGCTTGTTGAGAGATGTGTAGTCGACACATACTCTTTGTACATCTGTATTTTTCTTGGGGACGATAACTGGATTGGATACCCAAGTTGATGCTTTGATTTCTTTGATGAATCCTGCGTTTTCTAGCCTGTGTAGCTCGGATGCTATTGCTTTTTTCTTGGGTTTATCGAATCGTCGCAGCGGTTGCTTCACTGGCTTTGCTTTTGGATCCACATTTAGTGCGTGCTCGACGAGTTCCCTAGGAACCCCTGGCATGTCTGAAGGACACCAGACGAAGATTTCCTTAGCGCTCATGGAGGAACTCGATGAGCGCGCTTTCCTATGTAGGGTCCAAGTTTACCGCTATGGAGGTGGTTTTGTTTGGGTCCATAGGGTGGACCTAGATTTTCTTCGAGTCTTGGGTTGCATCGAAAGCCTGATCTGGCAGGGATCGTCCGACATCGGGTAGCACATTGTGATCAGTTTCGCCCTTTAGCTTTGCGCATTCAGCTATCATGCCGAAAGTTTGCGCCATCCTATTGAAATCCTTGTCACAAGTGTTGGATACTTCGAAGCTGCCTTGTACCGTGATGGTCCCTTTAGGTCCTAGAATTTTCAGTGTTAGATATGCGTAATGAGGAACTGCCATGAATTTTGCAACTGTTGGACGCCCCAGGATTGCGTGATACTGTGAAGGCCAGTCCATGACTTCGAACTCTAACTTTTCTCTGCGGTAATTGCTACTATCGCCAAAGCAAACGTCGCGTTCTATTTTCCCGAGGGGGTAGTTTGCGCTTCCTGGTACTATTCCGTGGAAAGAGCAATCTGTTGGCCTTAGACTTTCCAATGAGATGCTCATTGCCTTCAGGGTTCTTGCGTATATTAGGTTTATGCCGCTTCCCATGTCCATGAACACTCGCCCAATATCATATCCCCCTATTTGCGCCTTCAACACCATTGGTGCGTGCCCTGGCCTGGGTACTTTCCTTGGGTGGTCTGCTCCGATGAACCTGACTGGTTGGTCGGACCATCTTAAGTACTCTGTTGTAGCTGGTGGTGATGACATTGCTAGATTTACTTGTCTAGATATACTCTTCTGTTCTTTCTTGGATTTTGGCACCGGTTGGATCATTGCAGATATATATACTTTTAATTCCAGATGTTCTGCGAGATGCTGCACTTGGTATCCTTGGCTTGTGCTCTTTCCTCCCTGACGTGTTCCTTGGTTCGGGTCCAGAGCACTTTGCAACCTTAAGAATATTCTACAATCCTTCATCTGATGATTAGAAACTCTCTTCACATCTAGGTACGCATAGTGGATGCGATAGGGGCCATAGATCATGTCTTCTGCCGACGGGCCGGATTACTTTAGCTTTTCTTCTCCATGATTGCTTCTGCCTTGAAACTCCCTGCTTTTGTACCCCTCCTCGTCCTTTATTTCATACCCTGCGACTATCTGATTTCGCCTTGTGTGGCTATCCTCATTGCGATATCTTCGCCTTTGCCTGCCTGCTCTATCGACTTCTGGTGAACGTGCCCTTTTGTTGTTATACGCATCTTCTCCATCGGCGAATCTATTGGCTACTTCCATTAATTCTGATACTGTCCTAGGCTTTGTCCTCCCTAACTCTTCCACGAGGTCCGAACGGCGAAGGCCGGCCGAAAAACCATCTATTGCTCGCTCGTCGGAGACGTCTTCCGCAGAGTTTTTGTTTATACTCCATCGATGTATGTAGGAGCGCAGAGTTTCATCCTTCCTCCGCGCGCATGACTTGATTTCTTCTAGTGATGCTGGGCATTTGTATGTTGAACGAAAATTTCTTGTAAATTGACTCTCCGGTTCTCCCCAACTCCCGATGGAATTGTTGGGTAGAGTATTTAACCAAGACCGCGCTGCGCCGGTGAGGTGTAACTGCAGACTTTGCATCGCCGTTGCTCTCGTTCCTCCGAGTATTTGCACTGCTTGCAGGTAGTCTGATAACCATAGTGTGGGTTCTTGTGACCCATCATAATTTTGCTGATCGTGTGGTAGCTTGAATCCTTTGGGTACCCGCGTCCTGCGAACCCTTCGGGTAAAGCATAGCGCGCCCATCTCTTTTTCATCGTCTTCATAATTTTCTTCTGTCCACGCGTAGCGCGCGTTGTTTACTCTTGCTTGCGTTATGATATTCCTTGCATCCTCCCTTCGTGCCTTACGTTTTTCATCACCTGTTGACTCGCTTGTCTAGCTTTGCGAGGGTTGGTGTTTAAAATTTTCCCTTTCCTTATCCTTGTGATATGTCGCCTTTTTCTCTGGAGGATGTTTCCTTAGCCTGTCCTCTACCAACCCAAGGCTTCTGATTGCGGCTTGATGCATGTGTTCCCGTGGATCTCCAGGCTATGGTTGCGTAGTTAGTAGATACACTTGTGTTGCTACTAATGCTGCTTCTAGTGTTTCTTGCATCAAATCCTCCTCATCATCTGATGGATGTGCACTTATGCTTCTTATGCGGCTTTCTTCCTTTGCCCATGCTGTTGTCCTCCTGCTGTGTTTCGGGTCTCTGTGTCTTTCTCCGCTAGACTCTGATGCGTTGTTGTATTCGTCCCAATATGCTCCACTTGACACACTGTTGTTTTCTTGACTTCTCCTGAACTCGTCGTTTTCCTCCCTCAATTTCTTGCTGTGTTGATGCAGTGCGTATTGATACCCCATCAGAACTTCTCTTCTTGAATTGGTGGGTACTTCCGTGCCGCGATTGATGGCTGACAAGATGATTCTCCACTCCCCGGTGGAGACGCGAATTTTTTCCTTCTCCTTCTTACCGTTGCTCCTTGATTTATCGACTTGCGTGTTGACTTCTGCATTCTCTATATGATCGTTCTCTTCTGCTGCTTCGGTGATAATAACGCATAATTGATGTATGTTTCTGGAGACACCATTGCTTCCGGTGGCGAAGTCCCTTTGACTACCGTACGATTTGTCCACTGTTCCTTCTATGTCGGGTTCTTCCCGAGTTCCGTCGAATTCTTCGATTTTCTTTTGAGTATTTTCTGTTGCTACGAAGCTGACCGGTGAGTTTACCTCGCTGGAAGAGTCCACCGATGACCCAGACATTGTGATTGTCTTGATTTTGCTTGCTGACGGACCCAATTTCGCTAGATCTGAAAGGCGAGTCAAACCCGAAGGTCCGACGTAAAAGCTTAGACTTCCGATCGTCAACTCCATCTTCTGATTTTCGTCGACTTCTGAACTGCTGTTGGCTAAAAGCGAAAAAGCCGTCGAATTCATGATTCCAACACCCCAGGTCCCCACGGTTGGCGCCAATTGACGAGGGTTAACTCGACAAATGTCCAATATATGAAGGACTTAGGATCGGGGGAATAGGGCTCGGATGAACTCGAAGGTAAAATCAGTCAAACAAGACGTGTATCGAAAGTAACGTGATGGTTAACTTAGCTTGCTTTCAATCTGTCCCTCGCCGTCCTCTCCTGGCCCCTATATATAGGTTGCCAGGTCTCAAGGAACGGGAGGGGTCCGATACATATTACAACATCGGTATACGACATGAACTCGTATTTCGACTAGGATTACACTTGGGCATAACTTAGCGGGCCTCAGGGGTACTCAAGTAATGGGCTCTATTATCTATACCCTTATCAATCGTACATAGTTTTAACATTTTAATCATTCACCAGTTTACTGCAAGTCCTCTAAAGAATAATCTTTAAAGTACCATCCTCTATTAATAATTTTTTAATATTATAAAAAAGTAAAATCACCATGTAGCATACACCCTCCAATTAATGAATGTTGCAATTAAGATTTATATCTTAAGTTGATGGCCATTCATCTAAATGTTCATACGCATGAGAAAATGCATCTGCTAATCATACATGACGTCTACCTTTTTTGAATCATTTCTTCGAACCTTTCCTCTCGACAAAACATCACCCACGCTTATTTTCTGATCGTAGGGAGTACAACTTTTTATTCATTATTTTGAATGAGAAAATCGTGATCTCTATTTATTGGATAGATAAATTTTGATTTTTGTATGTATATCTCCCTAGTGGTCTCATAGTATTGGTGCAAGCACACACGTCGTTATGTATCATTGGGCCTCCGCCTCCATGCAAATCTTACTCGTGATCACTCTCTTCTGTTTGAGACCATTTGTGCTAAACATTTTTCGATGACGATGCCATCAATCACAAATTTAATTGTAGTACTCAAATATAGTTCACCTTACATCAATATCTCGTAAGCTTATTGTGATATTTTTTACTTTTCATCATATCGTACTTGTAAGACAACTTGCATCAATTTGTATTAACAAAATAAAAAAACAATATGAACTAATCGCATGTTTGGCTTCAAGCTTTCAGTTTTGGCCGATGGATACATCGGTTAATATGGGTATCCACCGAAAGCGGCAGTTTGGCATGGTGTGTCTATTGCCAGGAACAATGTATGTTTTGTCGGGTGTAACATGCAAATTTTTTTGCTCGTTGTCCAACAAATAATCACAATCCACCAATTATTTTATATTGATGTTCTGCAATTACTATTATTTGTTCCTAGTATGTGACTTTATAGAACTCTTACTATAATAGATGGTCATTAATTCAGATCTTACTACAAGAACATTAGTATTTGAAGAACTGAGTTATTACATTTTAGTTCCAAACATGCAATATTTTTTCATAAAAAATCAAGGCAGAGAATTGCTAGTGTTCTCTCTAGATTTTCTGCCAAACTTAGCCTGTGATAAGACTACATAAGGTGAATTTACATGCAGACTTATGATGAAGGTTTCACACATGTTCTTTACTGTTTCTAATCTAATTAATTAGTAATCTAATTATCTCTTGATTGCTTTTTTAAATATAATTCCTATTTTAGTCATCAAATTAATGATTAATTTTTTAAAAAAACTAACTACCTGATAAAGTACTCATTTTGTACGCATGCGTAGATAAATTTGCACTTTATAGTTCAGTTTCACAAATAATGGTACTTTAAAGTTAAGTGCCAATATGACCTGAGTCTACCTGGTACTTTACCATGCAACAACCGAAGATACAAACATAAACCATTTAACCGTCAGTACTATGCTAATATTCATCTTTTAGATGTCTGCATGTCCCTGATTCTTCTATAACAGGGCACATATATCTCTTTAATTGGCCAGAGAAGTGAGTTATAGTTCACTACACATTTATCATGCTGATTTAATTGGAGACTTGCCCGCATAATAATGTATAGCTAGCTGGTGTCCCTGGCTCCTTGCTGTGGTCGGTCCAGCCGGTACGAGTGCGCGTCAGCCAATATGTTCCCTCCCTAGCTAGTAGAGTCCCTCAATGTCACATATCTGATCAGTTTTTTTTTTTAGAATCCCGGACTTCTGTTTATTTTTTTGAGATTAATACACAGATTGCTAGCTAGAGTTTTAACCCATCACGGTAGCCATTAATTGGACTACATATTTATATGTACGTAACTTTACACCGATTGCTAGCTAGAATTCTAACCGGTCACGGTAGCCATGAATCGGACTATATTTTGTATGTACGTAACTTTTAGATCTTTTAATCTCATCCATTAATTATACATCTAACTGTCCAAAAAAATTAGATGACGTGGATTAACATGATGTCTCTATTTTAGACCGTCCGTATTATGCTTTTAGTATATAACTAGCAAAGATGCCCTCGCAAATCATCTATAGTTGGTTGAATTAATGTAGAAAACTAAATTTTGTTTCATTGTTATCACATCATTTCCATTCATGTGATAGTAAATACAATTGTTGTAAACCACCGCAAATTGGCATACAAAATATCATGTATGTGAGTAAAATCATTGGCAAATAGCAAAATAGACCCATAATTGCTAGGCCATATGCTGAAACACCCATGTGAGTGATATTGGATATGTAAACCCAAGCATAGTTCCTATGATGTTTGATTAGAACATGTTGTTAGTTATCATTAGTAAAACATTGTTGAGTTAAGATAAATCTGTGTATCCTCCTTAATAGGTCGGTGATATTAAATAGTGAGAATCGTCTTAGTCTGCTCATTTACTCACTCCATGTTACATAGTGCAACTTTTAGAAACATGAACATGATGAAACTTTGGCTATTAATTATTATATAAATATACTACCAACAATAAATTATTTTCTTCTAGGTGAAGTTAATTAAAGAAGTATGACTTATCCTGCTCTTCATTCAATGGTTTTGCATGCCCGGTAACATGCATTATTTGTGTTATGCAAAATGATTGTTAATTATCGAAGTTTGAATAACATATATGTTTTTATGTTGATTTATTACATAAGAGAAACACACATACAATTGTCCAAATATGTATACCATACAAACCAAGCAATATCCTCCAAAGAAATTCATAGAAATTAGTACCTTTTCAGGTCCGCTTATTAAAAGTAGTAGTGATATGTGTGGATATAAAATATTAAACATATCAAGCGGATATATTGTATAGTGTGAGGGAAGTTACTATTGATAGTGTGTCAGCTAAAGTTGCATGTTCATCAATTTTTGAAGGTTTAGATGTTGTGTCTCATTAAATCTGAATACCTTTTTAGTGGAGTGACCTTCTCATTCTCGCGAGAATATGTGTTGACATCACCCTGTGTGTGTCATTAAGCCGGTTATTCTTTTAATGAGAGGGACATTCCCATCAATAGTGCGACAAATATCATGACTTCATTAATCTTTAATTGATAAGACTCAGAACTCAAAACTTTCTTAGGAGTTTTGTGAGAGTGTTGGTGTGATAGCGGTCGAATAAACTTATCATTTATGTGTATTAAATTATAGAAACATTGTAGGCAGTGCGACTAATGGCATGGCTTCACTAATCTTAAAATTCCACGACTCCGAACTTCCTCAGGTATTATGTAAATGTGTTGGTCTAATGACACTCAAATAAAGTTATCATTAATTTGTACTCAATCATAAAAGAATGTGACCCTTCTGGGTTAGTCGAAGTAAACTTTTACAAAGTTTAACCAAATATATAGAAAAATATAAACATAAAATTATAAAATTAATATTATTGGAATCATAATAAAATATTTTTTCATATTATATGATTTTTATTATTATGTTTGTTGATATTTATGCTATATCTTTGATCAAATTTTACAAACTTTGACTTTGACTTAGGAGACATGGTAAACAAAAAACAGATAAATACCTAGTAATTACACTTCATAATTTTTTCTAAATTTTTCTTATTCTAGAGCTCTCTTTTTCTAAATTGTTCATGTTCATATCCTAGAGCTCGTACATACCACGTTTCAGCTAGAACGTAGCAATTTCCAGTTGGGTTTTTTTCTTAAAGCTAACACGCATGTAGCAGTTACGTTCTAGCTAGGATTTTTTCCTTGGACATATATCTCATTGGAATTAAAGGTAGAGTCCTGTGCGTACACGTCTAATTTTTTTAGGAACACACCTGTGTGATTTTCTAACTTAAAGTCAGATATCCTATGCGTACACGTACGTCTAGTTTTTTTAGGAACACATCTACGTGATTTTCTAACTTAAAATGTGTCAGATATGTTACGTGACTAGTAATGTTACATTAAATCTCAGCCATATACTTTAGATCTAACCATTAAAATTAATTATGATGATGTGGATTAACCTGGTGTCTCGAAAACATAACCCCATATTCTGCTTTTAGGATATAGTAGATAGATAGATAGATATCATTCAACAAATATCCGAAAAATCGTGATTTTGATCGGAGGTGTTGTGTTGAAATTCAGGTATACAAATATACGCTATGTAAAATACACGATATAATTCTTGCGAAAGGACGTGAAATGATCCTACGAATCATACCTAGGTGGTTTACTCTCTTCTACCTGAGCATAACTGAGAGTTGAAAGACGAGTTCATAGTGGCGTGCATACTTTTTCATATTTTCTTCAGTATACTCCCCTCAGTTTACAATTACTTTGCATTCCGGATTTAGTCAAACTCAAACTTGTAAAGTTTGACAAAATATTTAGGAGAAGTTTCAACATCTACAACATAAAATCTATATATTGCAATCGTCATAAATTATATTTCATAATATACATTTGGTATTATGGATTTTGATATTTTTTACTATATTATTGGTCAAATTTGACATTTTTTTACTTTAACTTAAGCCGGAGAAGTAAATAAAATTAGGAGTACCTCTGTAAGAACGTTTTGAATTAGCATTCTCCCTCCATTTTATGTAAAAGACAACTATAAAAAAATACATTTTGCATCTATGTAAGGCCACTAACATTAATCGAGAGTACGATAAGATTTCTATGGTGCTCATCTTTACGAAAGTTGCATGCAATCATAGAGAAAGAGACAGCAAATACAACATGTTTAATTAGCATGAAACACGAGAACATTTTCACATAATTAATTGTGCTATTTATTTGGTGATTTGTGTTCTGTTGGTATCTGAAAATGTGAGTTTGTGGCCTTTTATATAAAGACGGATAGGGTATGTGTTTTAAGTTATCACCACGGAGGTGATAGACGGACGGAGAAGCATGTAAACTACCCCCTTCATGCATATGGAACGTAGCTGTGTTAATACGAGAAGACGGTGCAATTAAGACCGTCGATCGTTCCAAACTCAATGCAACTTGTGTTCCTCCAGTTGCGTTTACATCAAATCCTTTCTATCTAACTCTTTGTAGCCCACTCTGCTCGTAGCATCGTCTAAATGCACACCCGTAACCACTGATTCAAAGGAGTCCACGTGGGCTATATTAGATCCTATCTTCATCACCTTCCTGGACCAATATCTTTATTTTTCAGGTAGCCATGGGGACCTGAATCCGTTGCGAAAGATGAGAAGTACACTGAATTGTGATTACAATCAAGGGGCCACTTCATCTACTACTAATTTTTATCTTCAAGAACAATTGATGTGCTAATATAGCGACGTGTGTTCTTCGAGATAAGCTAGTTGCCACTCCCCAAGTTGCCTGTGCATCATTATTTTTGGCCAGCCGCTAGCTAGAGTCCAGAGTCGCTATATCCTTCATTCCATCTTCTTGGACCACTTTCATCAGAACAAAGTATTAAGCTTCTTGGACCATGATCACATCGATCGGCTGTGTCCTGGTGAGCTGAATCCATTTGATCCATCCATTTCTTTGGCGTTCATGTGTAAGGACGTTATGTCTAATTAACTTGACGCGCAAAAAGGACTGCTGCATGCTGTCGTGCCGCATCGACCTATGCACTGAGATTCAGTTACTTGTACTAGTGCGTGTTTGCTTGCGACCAGGCACGTCAACGTACGTAGCAGTCTATCATCGATCTATCCATCCGTTGGGCGGAATTTACGTGGACGATGTGTGTCCTCCAATGAATCTTGGGTGGGTGCGCTTTTGGCCGTCGTGATCGTCGGGGAAGAAAGGCGCCTGCTGCGTGGTACACACAGGGCAGGGATATCAAACCGATCGAGAACGACGTCGCCAAATGTTCAGTGAACCCGGCCGCTCTACCTTTTTGGACGATTACTCCTTTGACGTGTGCGTTTCTAGTTTGTACTTACCACCGGGTCTTCTTTCTCCCCAGATCGAGAGGTCGTCATCGGTGCCTGCTGCGTACGAGACAGCTCCTGGATTACCGATCGATCTCCTGGACACTTGGTGGTGGTTTTTCTCATAACAAAGTTGATTGCTCACTGCATGCCATGATTCCATGAACTAGTGCATCCGTGCGTGACTGTGTATGTGGTTCTATCACCAGCTAGCGTACGTTGGCATATCACTATTTGCGACAAAGACCTGACCAAAAAAGTCCCGAACTTGCGAACAAAGGCAAACAAGCTAGGCTCCAGCATATACCGGTTTATTTGTCCTTTTGATATATACACCTAGGTTTTAAATTTTGATCAACTCAATACCACATACTCCCTCTGTTTTTGTTTAGCTCGTGTTCTAGGTTTAGTCAGAGTCAAACTTGAAAAAAATGAGAAAAAAACATCAACATTCATGATGCTAAATGCATATAATATGAAAACATACTTATAATGATTCTAATACTATAGGTTTTATATTGTAGATGTTGATTTTTTTTCCTAAATCCAGTCAAATTTTACAAAACTTGACTTTAACTAAACCTAGAACGCGAAATATACTTTTCGATGGTACTCCTTTGATGTGTCCCTAAATTGTCCCAGAATAAATGCAACTGTTGTGTTGCTCAAATTGTTGACATGAAATGCGGATTGACTAAATTAATGAAAACAGGTAGCCCTTGTTTACAAAATAATATGTCGATCCAACTCATTGTAGCCATTCAAACATTCAAAGCTCACAGGTTGAAAGTACCCCTCTGTCCACTTGGGCTTAATTTTTCTCCTAATCTTCCTGGACCAGGACCTTTATTAGGATTCAGGTAGCTTATTAGGGGGGCTGAATCCATGGCTAGATTAATTAGTACAGTACACTGCATCATGCATGGTTCAGAATTAAGGGGCCACTTGATCTACTAGTCCTAAACAATGAATAACTAGCTATAGAATTATCCTTCAAGCTTCTTGCTCTCTGCAAGTTGCCCAGAAAGGCTGTGCAACAAGGAATTAGTGTGTTATTTCTGGCAAATTGCTAGATCCTGAGACTCCGCATCTTCTTAGACGGTGACCACATTGGCTTTGTCCCGGTGAACTGAATCCATGGATAGATTGCCATGTATTCTACAAGACCGAGAACCTCCTGATCTTTCTTCCCCAGGTTTCCCATTTTGGCAAAAGACGGTGAATAGGTTTTCTTCATGGTGAGCAATCAAGCGGCTACTTGATCTAATATAGTGATCGTCGGGGAAGAAACGCACCTATGTGGTACTGGCGTACACACGCCGGATCGATCGACCAATGGCGTACGCGCGCTCGCGACGTCCCAGTCTCCCAGAGGTTCAATGAACCCGCGAGCTGCACTTTCTGGACGATCCTTGACGTGTGCCGTCTGCGTTTCTAGTTTCTACGTTCTTGGACCGCTATCGGTGCCTGCTGCGTACAAGAAAGCTCGGCAGATGACCGATTGGAACGCTTGGTCTAGGTGCATGGCCTTTACAACGGAAAGTTAACTGATTGGCATGAATTAGTACATCCGTGCGCGACTTCTGTGGTTGTCTTTGCTTGTCATGGAACACCGGCCGTATGACCTGTTATATGTTGATTCAAATTCTACAAAGTAAATATCAATTTCTGACGAGCGGAGCGAGGCCCGTCGCCGGAGGTTTGGGCCGAGTGAAGCATAGTTCCATTCATGCATTCTTTGATATTGTTGCTATGCGTGATCTTGAGCTTGAGCAGTTAGATGTGAAAACTGCGTTTTTGCATGGTGAACTGGAGGAGAAAATTTACATGGACCAACCTAAAGGATTCATAGTGCCTGGTAAGGAGGATCTTGTTTACAAATTAAAGAGGTCCTTATATGGTTTGAAACAGTCTCCAAGACAGTGATATAAAAGGTTTGATTCATTTATGCTTGCACATGATTTCAAGAGATCTCAGTATGATAGTTGTGTTTACATCAAGTTTGTTAATGGATCACTCATATACTTGCTGTTATATGTTGATGATATGTTGATTGCTGCCAAGAGCAAGAAAGAGATCACTACTCTGAAGGCACAACTGAGTAGTGAGTTTGAGATGAAGGATCTTGGTGCTGCTAAGAAAATACTAAGTATGAAAATTACAAGAAATAAAAAATCTGGTTTGCTATTTCTTAGTCAGCATGATTACATTAATAAAGTTCTTCATCGTTTTAATATGCCTGATGCAAAGAAAGTCACAACACCTATTGCACCACACTTCAAACTGTCATCTACTCAATGTCCTGTTACTGATGAAGATATTGAGTACATGTCTCGAGTTCCATACTCTAGTGATGTTGGTTCTTTGATGAATGCCATGGGTTGTTCTCGCCTGATCTGTCATATGCTATGAGTTTGGTGAGTCGATACATGGCTAACCCTGGTAAAGAACATTGGAAGGCTGTTCAGTGGATTTTCAGGTATCTTCGTGGCACTTCCAAAGCTTGTTTGAAGTTTGGTAAAACTGGAAAGGGACTTGTTGGATACGTGGATTCAGATTATGCTGGTGATTTGGATAAGAGAAGGTTTCTTACAGGTTATGTGTTTACTGTTGGTGATTGTGCTATGATTTGGAGGGCAACTTTGCAATCAGTTGTTGCCCAGTCTACTACTGAGGCTGAATACATGGCTATTGCTGGAGCATGTAAAGAGTCTACTTGGTTGAAAGGTTTGTATGCTGAGCTTTGTGGTGATGATTCTTACGTTAACCTGTTTTGTGACAATCAAAGTGCTATATACCTTACTAAAGATCAAATGTTCCACGAGAAGACTAAGCACATTGATGTCAAATACCATTATGTAAGAGACGAGGTCGCTCAAGGTAAACTGAAGGTATGCAAGATTAGTACTCATGAAAATCCCGCTGTTTTTTTCCTCGTCTTATTTCTTCAACTTGATCTGGTTGTAACCAGAATATGCGTCCAGGAAGGAAAGCCTTGCGCACCCCGCCGTTGAGTCTATTATCTGATCAATGCGAGATAGCGGAAAGGGATCCTTGGGACAGTGCTTGTTGAGAGATGTGTAGTCGACACATACTCTTTGTACATCTGTATTTTTCTTGGGGACGATAACTGGATTGGATACCCAAGTTGATGCTTTGATTTCTTTGATGAATCCTGCGTTTTCTAGCCTGTGTAGCTCGGATGCTATTGCTTTTTTCTTGGGTTTATCGAATCGTCGCAGCGGTTGCTTCACTGGCTTTGCTTTTGGATCCACATTTAGTGCGTGCTCGACGAGTTCCCTAGGAACCCCTGGCATGTCTGAAGGACACCAGACGAAGATTTCCTTAGCGCTCATGGAGGAACTCGATGAGCGCGCTTTCCTATGTAGGGTCCAAGTTTACCGCTATGGAGGTGGTTTTGTTTGGGTCCATAGGGTGGACCTAGATTTTCTTCGAGTCTTGGGTTGCATCGAAAGCCTGATCTGGCAGGGATCGTCCGACATCGGGTAGCACATTGTGATCAGTTTCGCCCTTTAGCTTTGCGCATTCAGCTATCATGCCGAAAGTTTGCGCCATCCTATTGAAATCCTTGTCACAAGTGTTGGATACTTCGAAGCTGCCTTGTACCGTGATGGTCCCTTTAGGTCCTAGAATTTTCAGTGTTAGATATGCGTAATGAGGAACTGCCATGAATTTTGCAACTGCTGGACGCCCCAGGATTGCGTGATACTGTGAAGGCCAGTCCATGACTTCGAACTCTAACTTTTCTCTGCGGTAATTGCTACTATCGCCAAAGCAAACGTCGCGTTCTATTTTCCCGAGGGGGTAGTTTGCGCTTCCTGGTACTATTCCGTGGAAAGAGCAATCTGTTGGCCTTAGACTTTCCAATGAGATGCTCATTGCCTTCAGGGTTCTTGCGTATATTAGGTTTATGCCGCTTCCCATGTCCATGAACACTCGCCCAATATCATATCCCCCTATTTGCGCCTTCAACACCATTGGTGCGTGCCCTGGCCTGGGTACTTTCCTTGGGTGGTCTGCTCCGATGAACCTGACTGGTTGGTCGGACCATCTTAAGTACTCTGTTGTAGCTGGTGGTGATGACATTGCTAGATTTACTTGTCTAGATATACTCTTCTGTTCTTTCTTGGATTTTGGCACCGGTTGGATCATTGCAGATATATATACTTTTAATTCCAGATGTTCTGCGAGACGCTGCACTTGGTATCCTTGGCTTGTGCTCTTTCCTCCCTGACGTGTTCCTTGGTTCGGGTCCAGAGCACTTTGCAACCTTAAGAATATTCTACAATCCTTCATCTGATGATTAGAAACTCTCTTCACATCTAGGTACGCATAGTGGATGCGATAGGGGCCATAGATCATGTCTTCTGCCGACGGGCCGGATTACTTTAGCTTTTCTTCTCCATGATTGCTTCTGCCTTGAAACTCCCTGCTTTTGTACCCCTCCTCGTCCTTTATTTCATACCCTGCGACTATCTGATTTCGCCTTGTGTGGCTATCCTCATTGCGATATCTTCGCCTTTGCCTGCCTGCTCTATCGACTTCTGGTGAACGTGCCCTTTTGTTGTTATACGCATCTTCTCCATCGGCAAATCTATTGGCTACTTCCATTAATTCTGATACTGTCCTAGGCTTTGTCCTCCCTAACTCTTCCACGAGGTCCGAACGGCGAAGGCCGGCCGAAAAACCATCTATTGCTCGCTCGTCGGAGACGTCTTCCGCAGAGTTTTTGTTTATACTCCATCGATGTATGTAGGAGCGCAGAGTTTCATCCTTCCTCCGCGCGCATGACTTGATTTCTTCTAGTGATGCTGGGCATTTGTATGTTGAACGAAAATTTCTTGTAAATTGACTCTCCGGTTCTCCCCAACTCCCGATGGAATTGTTGGGTAGAGTATTTAACCAAGACCGCGCTGCGCCGGTGAGGTGTAACTGCAGACTTTGCATCGCCGTTGCTCTCGTTCCTCCGAGTATTTGCACTGCTTGCAGGTAGTCTGATAACCATAGTGTGGGTTCTTGTGACCCATCATAATTTTGCTGATCGTGTGGTAGCTTGAATCCTTTGGGTACCCGCGTCCTGCGAACCCTTCGGGTAAAGCATAGCGCGCCCATCTCTTTTTCATCGTCTTCATAATTTTCTTCTGTCCACGCGTAGCGCGCGTTGTTTACTCTTGCTTGCGTTATGATATTCCTTGCATCCTCCCTTCGTGCCTTACGTTTTTCATCACCTGTTGACTCGCTTGTCTAGCTTTGCGAGGGTTGGTGTTTAAAATTTTCCCTTTCCTTATCCTTGTGATATGTCGCCTTTTTCTCTGGAGGATGTTTCCTTAGCCTGTCCTCTACCAACCCAAGGCTTCTGATTGCGGCTTGATGCATGTGTTCCCGTGGATCTCCAGGCTATGGTTGCGTAGTTAGTAGATACACTTGTGTTGCTACTAATGCTGCTTCTAGTGTTTCTTGCATCAAATCCTCCTCATCATCTGATGGATGTGCACTTATGCTTCTTATGCGGCTTTCTTCCTTTGCCCATGCTGTTGTCCTCCTGCTGTGTTTTGGGTCTCTGTGTCTTTCTCCGCTGGACTCTGATGCGTTGTTGTATTCGTCCCAATATGCTCCACTTGACACACTGTTGTTTTCTTGACTTCTCCTGAACTCGTCGTTTTCCTCCCTCAATTTCTTGCTGTGTTGATGCAGTGCGTATTGATACCCCATCAGAACTTCTCTTCTTGAATTGGTGGGTACTTCCGTGCCGCGATTGATGGCTGACAAGATGATTCTCCACTCCCCGGTGGAGACGCGAATTTTTTCCTTCTCCTTCTTACCGTTGCTCCTTGATTTATCGACTTGCGTGTTGACTTCTGCATTCTCTATATGATCGTTCTCTTCTGCTGCTTCGGTGATAATAACGCATAATTGATGTATGTTTCTGGAGACACCACTGCTTCCGGTGGCGAAGTCCCTTTGACTACCGTACGATTTGTCCACTGTTCCTTCTATGTCGGGTTCTTCCCGAGTTCCGTCGAATTCTTCGATTTTCTTTTGAGTATTTTCTGTTGCTACGAAGCTGACCGGTGAGTTTACCTCGCTGGAAGAGTCCACCGATGACCCAGACATTGTGATTGTCTTGATTTTGCTTGCTGACGGACCCAATTTCGCTGGATCTGAAAGGCGAGTCAAACCCGAAGGTCCGACGTAAAAGCTTAGACTTCCGATCGTCAACTCCATCTTCTGATTTTCGTCGACTTCTGAACTGCTGTTGGCTAAAAGCGAAAAAGCCGTCGAATTCATGATTCCAACACCCCAGGTCCCCACGGTTGGCGCCAATTGACGAGGGTTAACTCGACAAATGTCCAATATATGAAGGACTTAGGATCGGGGGAATAGGGCTCGGATGAACTCGAAGGTAAAATCAGTCAAACAAGACGTGTATCGAAAGTAACGTGATGGTTAACTTAGCTTGCTTTCAATCTGTCCCTCGCCGTCCTCTCCTGGCCCCTATATATAGGTTGCCAGGTCTCAAGGAACGGGAGGGGTCCGATACATATTACAACATCGGTATACGACATGAACTCGTATTTCGACTAGGATTACACTTGGGCATAACTTAGCGGGCCTCAGGGGTACTCAAGTAATGGGCTCTATTATCTATACCCTTATCAATCGTACATAGTTTTAACATTTTAATCATTCACCAGTTTACTGCAAGTCCTCTAAAGAATAATCTTTAAAGTACCATCCTCTATTAATAATTTTTTAATATTATAAAAAAGTAAAATCACCATGTAGCATACACCCTCCAATTAATGAATGTTGCAATTAAGATTTATATCTTAAGTTGATGGCCATTCATCTAAATGTTCATACGCATGAGAAAATGCATCTCCTAATCATACATGACGTCTACCTTTTTTGAATCATTTCTTCGAACCTTTCCTCTCGACAAAACATCACCCACGCTTATTTTCTGATCGGAGGGAGTACAACTTTTTATTCATTATTTTGAATGAGAAAATCGTGATCTCTATTTATTGGATAGATAAATTTTGATTTTTGTATGTATATCTCCCTAGTGGTCTCATAGTATTGGTGCAAGCACACACGTCGTTATGTATCATTGGGCCTCCGCCTCCATGCAAATCTTACTCGTGATCACTCTCTTCTGTTTGAGACCATTTGTGCTAAACATTTTTCGATGACGATGCCATCAATCACAAATTTAATTGTAGTACTCAAATATAGTTCACCTTACATCAATATCTCGTAAGCTTATTGTGATATTTTTTACTTTTCATCATATCGTACTTGTAAGACAACTTGCATCAATTTGTATTAACAAAATAAAAAAACAATATGAACTAATCGCATGTTTGGCTTCAAGCTTTCAGTTTTGGCCGATGGATACATCGGTTAATATGGGTATCCACCGAAAGCGGCAGTTTGGCATGGTGTGTCTATTGCCAGGAACAATGTATGTTTTGTCGGGTGTAACATGCAAATTTTTTTGCTCGTTGTCCAACAAATAATCACAATCCACCAATTATTTTATATTGATGTTCTGCAATTACTATTATTTGTTCCTAGTATGTGACTTTATAGAACTCTTACTATAATAGATGGTCATTAATTCAGATCTTACTACAAGAACATTAGTATTTGAAGAACTGAGTTATTACATTTTAGTTCCAAACATGCAATATTTTTTCATAAAAAATCAAGGCAGAGAATTGCTAGTGTTCTCTCTAGATTTTCTGCCAAACTTAGCCTGTGATAAGACTACATAAGGTGAATTTACATGCAGACTTATGATGAAGGTTTCACACATGTTCTTTACTGTTTCTAATCTAATTAATTAGTAATCTAATTATCTCTTGATTGCTTTTTTAAATATAATTCCTATTTTAGTCATCAAATTAATGATTAATTTTTTAAAAAAACTAACTACCTGATAAAGTACTCATTTTGTACGCATGCGTAGATAAATTTGCACTTTATAGTTCAGTTTCACAAATAATGGTACTTTAAAGTTAAGTGCCAATATGACCTGAGTCTACCTGGTACTTTACCATGCAACAACCGAAGATACAAACATAAACCATTTAACCGTCAGTACTATGCTAATATTCATCTTTTAGATGTCTGCATGTCCCTGATTCTTCTATAACAGGGCACATATATCTCTTTAATTGGCCAGAGAAGTGAGTTATAGTTCACTACACATTTATCATGCTGATTTAATTGGAGACTTGCCCGCATAATAATGTATAGCTAGCTGGTGTCCCTGGCTCCTTGCTGTGGTCGGTCCAGCCGGTACGAGTGCGCGTCAGCCAATATGTTCCCTCCCTAGCTAGTAGAGTCCCTCAATGTCACATATCTGATCATTTTTTTTTTAGAATCCCGGACTTCTGTTTATTTTTTTGAGATTAATACACAGATTGCTAGCTAGAGTTTTAACCCATCACGGTAGCCATTAATTGGACTACATATTTATATGTACGTAACTTTACACCGATTGCTAGCTAGAATTCTAACCGGTCACGGTAGCCATGAATCGGACTATATTTTGTATGTACGTAACTTTTAGATCTTTTAATCTCATCCATTAATTATACATCTAACTGTCCAAAAAAATTAGATGACGTGGATTAACATGATGTCTCTATTTTAGACCGTCCGTATTATGCTTTTAGTATATAACTAGCAAAGATGCCCTCGCAAATCATCTATAGTTGGTTGAATTAATGTAGAAAACTAAATTTTGTTTCATTGTTATCACATCATTTCCATTCATGTGATAGTAAATACAATTGTTGTAAACCACCGCAAATTGGCATACAAAATATCATGTATGTGAGTAAAATCATTGGCAAATAGCAAAATAGACCCATAATTGCTAGGCCATATGCTGAAACACCCATGTGAGTGATATTGGATATGTAAACCCAAGCATAGTTCCTATGATGTTTGATTAGAACATGTTGTTAGTTATCATTAGTAAAACATTGTTGAGTTAAGATAAATCTGTGTATCCTCCTTAATAGGTCGGTGATATTAAATAGTGAGAATCGTCTTAGTCTGCTCATTTACTCACTCCATGTTACATAGTGCAACTTTTAGAAACATGAACATGATGAAACTTTGGCTATTAATTATTATATAAATATACTACCAACAATAAATTATTTTCTTCTAGGTGAAGTTAATTAAAGAAGTATGACTTATCCTGCTCTTCATTCAATGGTTTTGCATGCCCGGTAACATGCATTATTTGTGTTATGCAAAATGATTGTTAATTATCGAAGTTTGAATAACATATATGTTTTTATGTTGATTTATTACATAAGAGAAACACACATACAATTGTCCAAATATGTATACCATACAAACCAAGCAATATCCTCCAAAGAAATTCATAGAAATTAGTACCTTTTCAGGTCCGCTTATTAAAAGTAGTAGTGATATGTGTGGATATAAAATATTAAACATATCAAGCGGATATATTGTATAGTGTGAGGGAAGTTACTATTGATAGTGTGTCAGCTAAAGTTGCATGTTCATCAATTTTTGAAGGTTTAGATGTTGTGTCTCATTAAATCTGAATACCTTTTTAGTGGAGTGACCTTCTCATTCTCGCGAGAATATGTGTTGACATCACCCTGTGTGTGTCATTAAGCCGGTTATTCTTTTAATGAGAGGGACATTCCCATCAATAGTGCGACAAATATCATGACTTCATTAATCTTTAATTGATAAGACTCAGAACTCAAAACTTTCTTAGGAGTTTTGTGAGAGTGTTGGTGTGATAGCGGTCGAATAAACTTATCATTTATGTGTATTAAATTATAGAAACATTGTAGGCAGTGCGACTAATGGCATGGCTTCACTAATCTTAAAATTCCACGACTCCGAACTTCCTCAGGTATTATGTAAATGTGTTGGTCTAATGACACTCAAATAAAGTTATCATTAATTTGTACTCAATCATAAAAGAATGTGACCCTTCTGGGTTAGTCGAAGTAAACTTTTACAAAGTTTAACCAAATATATAGAAAAATATAAACATAAAATTATAAAATTAATATTATTGGAATCATAATAAAATATTTTTTCATATTATATGATTTTTATTATTATGTTTGTTGATATTTATGCTATATCTTTGATCAAATTTTACAAACTTTGACTTTGACTTAGGAGACATGGTAAACAAAAAACAGATAAATACCTAGTAATTACACTTCATAATTTTTTCTAAATTTTTCTTATTCTAGAGCTCTCTTTTTCTAAATTGTTCATGTTCATATCCTAGAGCTCGTACATACCACGTTTCAGCTAGAACGTAGCAATTTCCAGTTGGGTTTTTTTCTTAAAGCTAACACGCATGTAGCAGTTACGTTCTAGCTAGGATTTTTTCCTTGGACATATATCTCATTGGAATTAAAGGTAGAGTCCTGTGCGTACACGTCTAATTTTTTTAGGAACACACCTGTGTGATTTTCTAACTTAAAGTCAGATATCCTATGCGTACACGTACGTCTAGTTTTTTTAGGAACACATCTACGTGATTTTCTAACTTAAAATGTGTCAGATATGTTACGTGACTAGTAATGTTACATTAAATCTCAGCCATATACTTTAGATCTAACCATTAAAATTAATTATGATGATGTGGATTAACCTGGTGTCTCGAAAACATAACCCCATATTCTACTTTTAGGATATAGTAGATAGATAGATAGATATCATTCAACAAATATCCGAAAAATCGTGATTTTGATCGGAGGTGTTGTGTTGAAATTCAGGTATACAAATATACGCTATGTAAAATACACGATATAATTCTTGCGAAAGGACGTGAAATGATCCTACGAATCATACCTAGGTGGTTTACTCTCTTCTACCTGAGCATAACTGAGAGTTGAAAGACGAGTTCATAGTGGCGTGCATACTTTTTCATATTTTCTTCAGTATACTCCCCTCAGTTTACAATTACTTTGCATTCCGGATTTAGTCAAACTCAAACTTGTAAAGTTTGACAAAATATTTAGGAGAAGTTTCAACATCTACAACATAAAATCTATATATTGCAATCGTCATAAATTATATTTCATAATATACATTTGGTATTATGGATTTTGATATTTTTTACTATATTATTGGTCAAATTTGACATTTTTTTACTTTAACTTAAGCCGGAGAAGTAAATAAAATTAGGAGTACCTCTGTAAGAACGTTTTGAATTAGCATTCTCCCTCCATTTTATGTAAAAGACAACTATAAAAAAATACATTTTGCATCTATGTAAGGCCACTAACATTAATCGAGAGTACGATAAGATTTCTATGGTGCTCATCTTTACGAAAGTTGCATGCAATCATAGAGAAAGAGACAGCAAATACAACATGTTTAATTAGCATGAAACACGAGAACATTTTCACATAATTAATTGTGCTATTTATTTGGTGATTTGTGTTCTGTTGGTATCTGAAAATGTGAGTTTGTGGCCTTTTATATAAAGACGGATAGGGTATGTGTTTTAAGTTATCACCACGGAGGTGATAGACGGACGGAGAAGCATGTAAACTACCCCCTTCATGCATATGGAACGTAGCTGTGTTAATACGAGAAGACGGTGCAATTAAGACCGTCGATCGTTCCAAACTCAATGCAACTTGTGTTCCTCCAGTTGCGTTTACATCAAATCCTTTATATCCAACTCTTTGTAGCCCACTCTGCTCGTAGCATCGTCTAAATGCACACCCGTAACCACTGATTCAAAGGAGTCCACGTGGGCTATATTAGATCCTATCTTCATCACCTTCCTGGACCAATATCTTTATTTTTCAGGTAGCCATGGGGACCTGAATCCGTTGCGAAAGATGAGAAGTACACTGAATTGTGATTACAATCAAGGGGCCACTTCATCTACTACTAATTTTTATCTTCAAGAACAATTGATGTGCTAATATAGCGACGTGTGTTCTTCGAGATAAGCTAGTTGCCACTCCCCAAGTTGCCTGTGCATCATTATTTTTGGCCAGCCGCTAGCTAGAGTCCAGAGTCGCTATATATCCTTCATTCCATCTTCTTGGACCACTTTCATCAGAACAAAGTATTAAGCTTCTTGGACCATGATCACATCGATCGGCTGTGTCCTGGTGAGCTGAATCCATTTGATCCATCCATTTCTTTGGCGTTCATGTGTAAGGACGTTATGTCTAATTAACTTGACGCGCAAAAAGGACTGCTGCATGCTGTCGTGCCGCATCGACCTATGCACTGAGATTCAGTTACTTGTACTAGTGCGTGTTTGCTTGCGACCAGGCACGTCAACGTACGTAGCAGTCTATCATCGATCTATCCATCCGTTGGGCGGAATTTACGTGGACGATGTGTGTCCTCCAATGAATCTTGGGTGGGTGCGCTTTTGGCCGTCGTGATCGTCGGGGAAGAAAGGCGCCTGCTGCGTGGTACACACAGGGCAGGGATATCAAACCGATCGAGAACGACGTCGCCAAATGTTCAGTGAACCCGGCCGCTCTACCTTTTTGGACGATTACTCCTTTGACGTGTGCGTTTCTAGTTTGTACTTACCACCGGGTCTTCTTTCTCCCCAGATCGAGAGGTCGTCATCGGTGCCTGCTGCGTACGAGACAGCTCCTGGATTACCGATCGATCTCCTGGACACTTGGTGGTGGTTTTTCTCATAACAAAGTTGATTGCTCACTGCATGCCATGATTCCATGAACTAGTGCATCCGTGCGTGACTGTGTATGTGGTTCTATCACCAGCTAGCGTACGTTGGCATATCACTATTTGCGACAAAGACCTGACCAAAAAAGTCCCGAACTTGCGAACAAAGGCAAACAAGCTAGGCTCCAGCATATACCGGTTTATTTGTCCTTTTGATATATACACCTAGGTTTTAAATTTTGATCAACTCAATACCACATACTCCCTCTGTTTTTGTTTAGCTCGTGTTCTAGGTTTAGTCAGAGTCAAACTTGAAAAAAATGAGAAAAAAACATCAACATTCATGATGCTAAATGCATATAATATGAAAACATACTTATAATGATTCTAATACTATAGGTTTTATATTGTAGATGTTGATTTTTTTGCCTAAATCCAGTCAAATTTTGCAAAACTTGACTTTAACTAAACCTAGAACGCGAAATATACTTTTCGATGGTACTCCTTTGATGTGTCCCTAAATTGTCCCAGAATAAATGCAACTGTTGTGTTGCTCAAATTGTTGACATGAAATGCGGATTGACTAAATTAATGAAAACAGGTAGCCCTTGTTTACAAAATAATATGTCGATCCAACTCATTGTAGCCATTCAAACATTCAAAGCTCACAGGTTGAAAGTACACCCCTCTGTCCACTTGGGCTTTAATTTTCTCCTCATCTTCCTGGACCAAGACCTTTATTAGGATTCAGGTAGCTTATTAGGGGGGCTGAATCCATGGCTAGATTAATTAGTACAGTACACTGCATCATGCATGGTTCAGAATTAAGGGGCCACTTGATCTACTAGTCCTAAACAATGAATAACTAGCGATATAATTATTCTTCAAGCTTCTTGCTCTCTGCAAGTTGCCCAGAAAGGCTGGGCAACTGGGAGCGGCATTATTTCTGGCAAATTGCTGGATCCTGAGACTCTGCATCTTCTTAGACCGTGACCACAGTGGCTGTGTCCCGGTGAACTGAATCCATAGATTGCCATGTATTTTACAAGTGCAACAGCCGAGAACCTCATCATCTCTGTCTTTCCTAGGTCTCTCATTTGGCAAAAAGACGGTGAATAGAGGTTCTTTTCATGGTGAGCAATCAAGCAGCCTACTTGATCTAGTGATCGTCCGGGAAGAAACGCACCTACGTGGTACTGGCGTACACACGCCGGGTCGATCGACCGATGGCGTACGCGCGCTCGCGGTGTCCCTGAGGTTCAATGAACCCGCGAGCTGCACTTTTCGGAAGGTCCTTGACGTGTGCGGTTCTAGTTTCTACAGCGTCATGCAGTTCCAGGTGCAGGGTACACACTTCGACCAGGTCTTCTCTTCTCTCCCGATGCCGATGGAGCCATGGAGGTCGTCATCGGTGCCTGCTGTGTACGAGACAGCTCGGCGGATGACCGATTGGAACGCTTGGTCTAGGTGCATGGCTTTTACAACGGAAAGTTAATTGATTGGCATGAATTAGTGCATCCGTGCGCGACTTCTGTGGTTGTCTTTCCTTGCCATGGAACACCGTATGGGGTGAAAGGGCAAAAGCTTTGTCCCATCCATTCAGAGAGTGGATTTTCTAAGCGCTGCCTCAGCTGTACCCTCTATCTGAACTGTTAATAGGTGCATCAAGATTCGTGCTAGTCTTTTTTTGCCCTCTCAAACAACTTCTCTTTTTTGTATCTCTCACTCTATATAACATTTGAATCTGAAACTTGGCAGTTCACTCAAACATTTGAGATAGAATGTGGGAAAAATAGTTTGGGATTTTTATTATACTATATATATACTTATTTTAAACAATTTTTGTTGAATTTTAAATATTTGAAAAAGTTAAATTTCATTAAAAAAAATCTGAAATATTTTTCCCACATTCTAGTTGTAATATTACAGCAATCTGCAAAGTTTGAAATCTAAATGTTACATAGTTTGAGAGATATAAAAAAGACAAATTCAAACAAGTATGAGGGTGTAGATGAGACCCTGCTTAGACAAAACTTTTCCATTCATTAATTAAGAAGAAGATTAGAAAGTTTCACTGTTTCAAAAAAAAAGATTAGAAAGTTTCACAGCCGAGCAAAGCTTGGGGCACAACGCCTCACTCTCGCGGCAATATTGAGCTCAAGTTCTTTGCCCCCGCTAAGCTCCATAGAGCCGCTTCCCCCCCCCCCCCCTAATTTTTTCTACAACAATGTTGGGAAGCATAGCGATGTTTCAGAACACCCTAGCGTTGCGCTCATTTCAAATTTCCCAAGAGACAAGCATAATAAGGGTGACAAGAGATTTCCTCCGTACGCCATTGGAGTAGATGAAGCTCATCCACCACTCCTTCACCGAGTCATGGTTTGCCCAAGTCGCGGTGTTCACCGAAGTGATACCAAGCCATTGAATGACCGAGTTCCAAATTCTCAAGGAGTATCGACACTTGACGAGGATGTGGGCCGCCGTTTCGGGCACCTGATACGTCCATTTTGCATCACTATTTTGTATCATAATTTACTGTTATTCATTGATATATTTTATATTTAGAGACGATACTTATGTTATTTCCTCTGTTTTTACATGTTTGATGATCATTGGAGGATTTGCTGCCGGAGTCAGGATTCTGCTGGAAAAAGGACCGTCAAGGTACCATATTTCAAAGATCAGGAAAATTCTAGAAAAATACCAGAAAATTATATTTTACCAGAAGACTGAAGAAGCCGGAAGGAGAAGGCGAGAGGGGCCACAGGGCAGCCTCACCACCAGGGGGCGCGGCCAGCCCCTGGCCGCGCCGCCCTGTGGTGAGAGCCCCCTGGCCCACTTCTGCCATCGCTCCTTCGCGTATTTTATCGTCCCCAAAAACCTAAGTCAAGGGGGGGCTCAGCGAAAGACACCGCCACCTCTGCGGGGCGGAAAACACCAGAGAAAGAAAAGCTCTCCGGCAGGCAGAAATCTGCCGGGCAAATTCCTTCCTGGAGAGGGGAGATCATCGCCATCGTCATCACCATCGCACCAGACTTCATCGGGATCATCATCATCATCTCCATCACCAGCACCTTCATCTCCACCATCACCATGCCATCCCGCTGTAACATCTTGAGTTGGATCTTGATAAATTCTTAGGGGAAACTTTCCCGGTGTTGATTACTCTTGTGATTGATGCTATTGAGTGGAACCGTTGAATTAAGGTTTATGTTCAGATTGTTATTTACCATTATTTCACCTCTGATCATGATCCATATGATGTCTTGTGAGTAGTTCGTTTAGTTCTTGAGGACATGGGAGAAGTAAAGATGTTAGTAGTGAATTATTGTTGAGTAATATTTAATGGTTTGATATTTATCTATTGTGGTGTTATTTCACTAGTGGTGTCATGTGAACGTCGACTACATGATACTTCACCATTTATGGGCCTAGTAAAATGCATTGTGTATTTGGCTACCAATTGTGGGGTTGCTGGAGTGACAGAAACCTAAACCTCCATTGGAAAACCATTGCACCAGGGAGCGTAGGATCTTAGAGTTTAAGGCTGTGGTTAGATTTATCTTAATTACTTTCTTGTATTTGCGGATGCTTGCAAGGGGTATAATCACAAGTGTGTATTTATCCTAGTAAGGGTAGTGCGCTAGCACAGGTTTACCCCCATAACACTTATCAAACCAATAAAGATTATTTAGCGGCATGAAGCGAAAGCTCTGGACAGAAACTCCCGTGTGTCCTCGAGAACGTTTGGTCATCATAAGTTACACAACCGGCTTGTCCTTTGCTAAAGAAAGGATTGGGCCACTTGCTGCAATTATTACTACTGTCTTTTATTTACTCGCACTTTATTTATTTGCATTACCAAATACCCCTGAAAACCCGTTTGCTAGTATTTACAGTGAAACCTTGATTAAAACCACTTGTCAACACCTTCTGCTCCTCGTTGGGTTCAACACTCTTATTTATCAAAAGTACTACGATACACCCCCTATACTTGTGGGTCATCAAGACTATTTTCTGGCACCGTTGCCGGGGAGTGAAGCGCTATTGAAGAGTGGAATTGGTAAAGGTAACCGTCGCTGTGAGTATTATTTTTATTTCTGTCTTTTATTTTTATTTTATTTTGCTATGGAGAGTTCTCCATTTGGTTTCCTATTCGGGAACACTACTACTACTGCTGCACATGTGGATGAACCACCACCACCACCACCTGCTCCATTAGATCCTTTTAAAATACCTATGAAAATTGTTGAACGTGTTATGGATAACTGCTATTCAGGAGATGGAACTGTCCATCCGGGTGATCACTTACTTTTTATACATGAATTATGCAAGTTGTTCAAGTATGCAGGTATTTCGCCGAGCCAGGTTAAGAGGAAGCTTTTCTCATTATCACTAAAAGGCAGAGCTGAGGAGTGGTATCGGCTGCTTAAAGATGGTCCATCTATCGCATGGGAGGAAATTGTACCTCTCTTTTATTCCAAGTTTTATCCTCCAAGTGAAATTCATAAAGATCGTAACCGGATATATAACTTTTGGCCTCATGATGGAGAAAGTATTGCCCAAGCGTGGGGAAGATTGAAGTTACTAATGCTCAAATGCCCCATTCATGAGTGATACGTCTCAAACGTATCTATAATTTTTGATGCTCCATGCTTGTTTTTACACCATTTGCCTTGTGTTTCGTTACACTTCGTGGCGTTTTTATGCGATTTCTGGAACTAACCTATTGACAAGATGCCACAGTGCCAGTTCCCTATTTTCTGCTGTTTTTGTGTTTCAAAAAAGCTACACAGGAAATAATCTCGGAATTAGACGAAACAAAAGCCGAACATCCAGAAATTCACCGAAGCTTCCAGAGAACCGAAGAGGAGACGGAGTGGGGCCATGAGGGCCCCACACAATAGGGCGGCGCGGCCTGGCCCCTGGCCGCGACCCCTACGTGTGAGGGCGCCCTGGCAGCCCCCTGACGACGCCCCTTCGCCTATATAAAGCTTCGGGACGGAAAACCCTAAGGGAATCGACAAAATTTCCAGAACAGTTCCGCAGCTCCGCCGCCGCCACCGACGAATTTCGGGGGACAGAAGTCTCTGTTCCGGCACCCTGCCGGGACGGGGAAGTGCCCCCGGAGCTATCTCCATCGGTCTCCATCGCCGTCTCCGCCGTCTCCATCGACCTCACCACCATCTCCATCAACCTTGCTGTCTCCTATGATGAGGAGGGAGTAGTTCTCCCCCGGGGCCGAGGGCTCTACCGGTAGCTATGTGGTTCACCTCTCTCTCCCATGATGTGATCTTTATGTGATCGTGAGCTTTGTATCTAGTTGAATTGGTAGATGTTATTATTCAGTTATTATGCTACTCCTATGCTTTATTATTGTACTCTCCGAAGATACCTCGTATCATGGTGTAAAGGTGACTAGTGTGTGCATCATGTGTATCTTTTTGGTTAATGTCTCTATGAAATGTTGGTGTTTGTTGGAACCATCTAGTGCGTTCACGGTGATAGTGTGGGACAATCTAGTTTGGGTACATACAGACTTTGAGTAGTGCTTCGTAGCCCTACACATGATTAGTGTATGTTTTCCATTGGAGAATTGTTTTGAGTTGCATATTGATGATAGTATCTATTGGTTCAATTATGTTATATTTGTTGGGAGTGTGTCCACTAGTGAAAGTATGATCACTAGGCCTTGTTTCCAAGCTTTGCACATCATTTACTTCCTGTTTTGTTACATGTTTGCTTGCTGCCATTTTTATTTCAGATTGCGTTTACTACTTATAATCATCACAACTACTTGTATTTCACTATCTCTTCGCCGAACTAGTGCACCTATACATCTGACAAGTGTATTGGGTGTGTTGGGGACACAAGAGACTTTCTGTATCGTAATTGCAGGGTTGCTTGAGAGGGATAGCTTTGACCTCTTCCTCCCTGAGTTCGATAAACCTTGGGTGATCCACTTAAGGGAAACTTGCTGCTGTTCTACAAACCTCTGCACTTGGAGGCCCAACACTGTCTACAAGAACAGACGCGTGCGTAGACATCAATGAGCTCCCCAATAATATTGTTATTGATAATTTTTATGCGAGGCTTACTCTTCCTGATAAGGATTATTTGGATTCTTCTTGTTTTGGATCATTTACTCATATGAAAGAAGATGCTAAGTGGAAACTTCTTGACCGTATCCAAGAGAATGCTAAAGGATGGGAAAACGACAAAGGTAGGAAGTCAGGTATAAATTATGATTATTAATACATTAAAACTTTTATGGGAACCAATAACTTTCATAATGTTAGCACTGCTTATGGTCTTGATTCTCAAATACTTGCTAACTGTTTTAAGGCCTTTGCCTCTTATCTTGATGTTCCAAAGAAAGATTGGAACAAATATCATGCGCCTTATAAAGATTCCATTAGTCACATTCCTGCTGCAGCTACTGAAGTTTGTACTGTTGATAGCATTTTGCCTGAACCTTATTTTGAGAAGACACCTTTCCCTGCTAAGGTAAAAGAGCATTCTACTTTGGTAAGTGTGTCTAATAAAAGCACTAAGAAAGCTATAGAACCTGATGAGCAAATTACTATTAAATCTCCTGTGGCTATAGTGAAGGACCTTGTTACTAAAGATGTAGGGGATGAACACGTTATCTTTTGTGAAGATGCTACTAACATTATTTCACATCCTAATAGGCATAGGAAAACAAGTGTTCCTGTTATTTCTGTCAGGATTGGAGATCACTGCTATTATGGTTTATGTGACATTGGTGCGAGTTCAAGTGCCATTCCTTTAGAGCTTTACAAAGAAATTATGCATGAGATTGGCTCTTGTGAACTAGAAGATATTGATGTGGTTGTTCAGCTTGCTAACAGAGAGACTGTTTGGCCTCTTGGTATTGTTTGAGATGTGGAAGTTCTATGCGGTAAGACTAAATTTCCCACTGATTTTCTAGTACTGGGTAAGGTAGCTAGTAAAACTTGTCCTATTATTTTTGGTAGACCCTTTTTGAATACCTGTGGCCCAGTGATAGACTGTAAGAAGGAGAATTTTTTTACTAAGTTTAATGGAGAATCTTATGAGTTTAATTTTTCTAAGTTTGATAAGACTTCTTATGAAAATGAAATGCCTAACGAAATTTTTTGAGTTGAACAGCTTGCTTCTATTGCTCTTGCTCCTAATAATGCTTTGTAGCAATTCATGGAAGATCATGAAAGTGATGTTTTCAGGAAGGAAAGAGAAGAGATTGACGATATTTTTCTTCGTCAACAACCGCTGATTAAGCACAATTTACCTGTGGAGGATCTTGGTACCACTTTGCCACCCAAGGAAGATCCTGTTTTTGAATTAAAACCTTTACCTAATGATCTTAAATATGCTTATATAGATGATAAGAAAATATATCCTGTTATTATCAGTTCTAAGCTTTCAGGAAAGGAAGAAGAAAGGTTATTGGAGATATTAAGGAAACATCGAGGAGCTATGGGATATACTCTTGATGATTTAAAAGGGATTTGCCCCACTTTATGTCAGCATGCTATTAATATGGAGGAAGACGCGAAGCCAGTTGTGGAACTTCAGCGCCGCTTAATTCCCAAGATGAAGGATGTGGTAAGAAATGAGGTATTGAAGCTCCTTGATGCTGGTATTATTTATCCTATTGCTGATAGTAGATGGGTTAGTCCTGTTCATTGTGTTCCTAAGAAAGGAGGTATGACTGTCGTGCCCAATGAGAATAACGAGCTTATTCCTCAAAGGGTAGTAGTTGGTTATAGGATGTGCATTGACTATAGAAAGGTTAACAAAGTTACTAAGAAAGATCATTATCCTTTACCGTTTATAGATCAGATGTTAGAGAGGTTGTCTAAGAAGACTCATTTTTGTTTTCTGGATGGTTACTCTGGTTTCTCTCAGATTGCTGTTAGAAAGGAAGATCAAGAGAAAACCACTTTTACTTGTCCTTATGGAACTTATGCTTATAGACGTATGCCGTTTGGTTTATGCAATGCTCCTGCTACTTTTCAAAGATGCATGTCTGCTATTTTTCATGGTTTTTGTGAACAGATTGTGGAGGTTTTCATGGACGATTTTTCCATCTATGGAACTTCTTTTGATAATTGTTTGCATAATCTTGATAAAGTTTTGCAGAGGTGTGAAGAAACTAACCTTGTTCTTAATTGGGAGAAATGCCACTTTATGGTGAATGAAGGAATTGTCCTTGGACATAAAATTTCTGAAAGAGGTATTGAAGTTGACAGAGCAAAAGTGGAAGCAAGTGAGAAAATGCCCTGTCCCAGAGGTGTTAAAGGTATTCATAGTATTCTTGGTCATGCTGGTTTCTATAGGAGGTTTATTAAAGATTTCTCTAAGATTTCAAAGCCTCTTACCAATCTTCTTCAAAAAGATGTACCATTTGTCTTTGATGATGATTGTAAGGAAGCTTTTGAAACTCTTAAGAAGGCTTTAACTACTGCTCCTATTATTCAACCACCTGATTGGAATTTACCCTTTGAAATTATGTGTGATGCTAGTGATTTTGCTGTTGGTGTTGTTCTTGGACAGCACGTAGACAATAAGTTGAATGTTATTCATTATGCTAGTAAGACTTTTGATGCTGCTCAGAAGAATTATGCTACTACTGAGAAAGAGTTTCTTGCTGTTGTTTTTGCTTGTGATAAGTTTAGACCTTACATTGTTGATTCTAAAGTTACTATTCATACTGATCACGCTGCTATTAGATATCTTATGTCTAAGAAGGATGCTAAGCCTAGGCTTATTAGATGGGTGTTGCTTTTACAAGAGTTTGATCTGCATATTGTAGATAGGAAGGGTGCTGAAAATCCTGTTGCTGACAATTTATCTAGATTGGAAAACATTTCTTTTGATCCTATTCCTGTTGACGAGGGGTTAACTCGACAAATGTCCTAGATGAAGGACTTAGGATCGGGGAGATAGGGCGTCGGATGAACTCGAAGGTAAGGTTAGTCGAAATAGGTGTATTCGAAAGTAAACTTGGGTGTTGAACCTGGCTTGCTTTCAATCTGCCCCACACCGTCCCCTCCTGGCCCCTATATATAGGTGGCCAGGTCTCGAGGATCGGGTAGGGTCCGATACAGATTACAATGTCGACATATGGTAAAGACTCGTATCTCGACTATCATTACAATTGGGCCTAGCTTAATGGGCCTCAGGGGTACTCAACTAACGGGCTCTATTAGCTATACCCTTGTCAGTAGCCCCTGAGATTCTACCAGAATTGCAGATTCGGGTTGAATCTCTAATCTTTAAATCTTCGACTTGGTCAACTCTTCGACTTCTTCATATCTTCAAATCTTCGACTTGGTCTTTCGACTTATTTTCATGATAATATTTCGCAAGGGGTTTTGATGGACAAGCCTGACAACTCTGATGGATCAAGAGGTCAGTTAACTGCCGGAACAGATACTTGCCACCTACTTCAAATTCAATCCCCTTGGATTTGAATTCGGGATACCGGTCAAACCCACTCTTTTGCCGCATTTAGGACTTACAAAGAATGAATCCCAGTGATTCTCAGGGTACCCAGTGCGTCCACCAGGATTTTCTTCGCGTCGTAGACACGGATACATACCAGCAAAGCGCATCCATGTGCGTATACCGGGCCACACAGGATGGATCCCGGGGTCTTACCTTCGTGATAAATCACGGCATTTGAGTTTCGTTGCGATAACGTAACTCGAGAATCACATGTTGCAGTCTCTTTTGACTGATGGAATATCAAAGAATCTTGAATTAATTTCTCCCAAGTAACTCCCGATGGGAGTAGTCGCTCTATATTTTGTCGACTACGTAGTCGAAGTTTTATGATTGTCGAAATGTTGAGCAGCTCGTAGCCTTCTTCATCTTTATTGCTGATTGTCTTATTTTCTATCGGGTGCGCGCTCAGCGCTCTCGATGGGAGTAGCCCCCGAGGCTATGGTTGGATACTTGTAGTCAATCATAGGCTCAAATTGACTTCTTCTTGCTGTTTATAAGCCCCCGAGCCGAAGGCGAGGTTGTTTAATACCTTCTATGATACATTCTTTTCCTTTTTGTTATTATCGTCTGCTATGTGCAGAATTTTAACTCCTTTGTAAATATCTTTATGGGCCTTGCTATCACGGAGGCCCGTAAATATGTGCTTATAAATAAAGCACCTTTGGTGAGGGTGAAAACCCTAAACAGATTCCTCCTCTGCCGCATCATCTTCTTTTTCATCTAGGGTTTCTCTTCTCCCCACTTTTCCACATGGCTGGTGCAGATGGGTCCCGTCTGGACCTTGGCTCCCCAACGGTGCCGCGGGGTCGCGGCCGCCCTCGTGGCAGCAAAAACAAGACAACTCCAGCTGCTGCGGGATCCTCGTCGTCCGCTCCGGTGAAGCGTCGTCCCGGCCGCCCGGCCGGTAGTAAGAATAAACCGAAGGTGACTAGCGCCACCCCAGGTCCAAGCGCTCCTCCCCCCGGTGATTCTCCTGCTTCGCCCAGAATATTTTCTTTCTTTTGTATTGCCAACGCGCAGTGCCGCGAGATTCAATGCTTGCCGCTGAATTTCACCAAGTTTATGGATGGGCGGGAACTGCGAGAAGCGGTTCTTCATGAACAATCTGGTGGAGGAACTCCATATGAAGTGGAGGTTTGGTACGACGGCGCCGGCGAGCAATACTTCAAGGGCGGCTGGTCGCAGTTTGCAGAAGACCATGACCTCCACCAAGGCTTCTTCATGACTTTCGACTTCCATATCGGCACGTCAAAGTTCGCCGTGAAAATCTACGACGGCACCCAGTGCCAGAAGGAGTATGAAGCTGAAGTACACTTCCATTAGAATCTTCTTTATGTAATCTCTTTTCCTAGTTGCCTTGCTGTCGTGCTATCTGTAATAAATACTCGTATTGCGCTTTGACGTTTTTAATAGACCATGGGAACAAATCATTGTTCCGAGGCGTGCTTTATATTTATCGGGTTCTTGTGAACCAATTATATTACTTTGAAGAATATCGGGTTGTCTGCACAACCTAATAGTGTAAAAGATCTCCTTATCGTGATAAAACTTTCTTTCGTACGACCCGAGGGTTGAAGCCCCCGAGCGGAGAAGTAAAATATTTGTACAAATTGTCGAGTTCAACCCAAGGAACCCGACCTATGGCCTCATGTTCTGGGTTCAGAGGGTTAACTCGAGTTTACTGATACCGCTAGATTTCTTCTATGCGTAAAAACATCGTAGCTGCTCCGCATTCCATGGGTTGCTCTCATCTTTTCCTGTCTTCTTGTCTTGTAGTCGATAAGCTCCTCCTGGTATCACTTCTGTGACGATGTAAGGTCCCACCCAAGGGGACTCTAATTTTCTGTGGCTGTCCTGCCTAAGTCGTAAGACTAAATCTCCCACCACAAAGGATCGTGGACGAACTCGACTACTATGGTAGTTCCACAGGCTCTATTGATACTGTGTGGCTCTTTCCAATGCTTTATCTCTTGCTTCATCCAGTGCATCGACGTCGTCCTGTAATGCTTCTGTTGATGTTAATTCATCGTATGCTGTCACCCTTGGAGCGTTGTGTGTAACTTCAACTGGAAGCACGGCCTCTGCACCATGGACCAGGAAGAAAGGAGTTTCTTGAGTAGCTGCGTTAGGCGTGGTTCTTAAACTCCAAAGAACGGAGGGCAATTCATCTACCCAAGCGCTCTTGGCTTTCTCGAGAGGTGCTAAAAGCCTCTTTTTTATCCCATTGCATATTAGGCCATTGGCTTTTTCGACTTGCCCATTTGTCTTCGGGTGTGCTACGGATGCGAATTTGAGCTTGATTCCCAATCCTTCGCAGTAACTCTTGAATTCCTTTGAAGTGAAGTTTGTCCCGTTGTCCGTGATGATGCTATATGGTACACCGAAGCGGAACACTATTGACTTGATGAAATTGATTGCTGCTGTCGAATATTGAGTTCTTACCGGGGCTGCTTCCACCCATTTGGTAAATTTGTCGACTGCCACTAGCATGTAAACATGCCCTCCTGGCCATGATTTGTGCAGCTTCCCTACCATATCGAGGCCCCATTGTGCAAAGGGCCAGGATAATGGTATTGGTTGTAACTCAGCTACTGGCGCGTGCGGTCGAGATGCGAATATTTGACATGCTTCACACTTCTGAACTATATCTTTCGTGTCTTCAATGGCTGTTAGCCAATAGAATCCTGCTCGGAATGCTTTTGCCGCTATGGCCCTGCTGCTAGCATGATGGCCACATACTCCGGCGTGTATATCTTTTAATATTACTTGTCCTTCTTGAGGTGTTACGCAACGCTGCAAAACGCCAGTTATGCTCTTTTTGTATAATTTCCCCTGCAACACGACAAATGCCTTCGATCGTCGAGTTATTCTCTTGGCTTCCACTGCATCTTCTGGTAACTATTTGTTTATCATGTACGCGAGATATGGCTGCATCCAGGTTTCTTCTATCATCATGGCTTCTTCGGGTTCTGGCGCAGCCCCCGAGCCTACTGCAGTAGTCGAACTTTTGACGCTTTTTATCGACCTTTCCATTATTTCTTCCCAAAAGACTCCAGATGGCACGGGCAAACACTGTGACCCGATATTTGCTAAATTGTCGGCTTCTTTATTGCTGTTTCTGCTGATGTGCGAGACTTCGCATCCATCGAATGTTCCTTCTAGATAGTGATATAGGTTCTTGTAGGCCATCATATTATCATTGATTGTGTCGCACCTGTTCATAACTTGTTGGACGACAAGGTTTGAATCTCTGAATATTTTTAGACGAGTTGCTCCACATGCTTTGGCCATCTTCATTCCATGCAACAAAGCCTTGTACTCTGCTTCATTATTGGAGGCCTGTGGAAAACTCATCCTTAAAACGTACTTCAATTTGTCGCCATGCGGCGATATCAATACTACTCCTGCGCCTGCGCCTTGGACTCTCTTAGAACCGTCGAAGTACATTGTCCAGACACTCGATAAATCTGGCGGTCCCGTGCTCTGCAGCTCCAGCCACTCTGCTGTGAAATCTAGCAAGATTTGGGACTTGATCGCCTTCCTTTTTTCGTACGTGATGTCCATGGGAGATAATTCGATTCCCCACAAAGAGACACATCCTGTTGCCGAAGTATTGTTCAATATATTCGATAGTGGCGCTTCATTGACCACTATGATTGGGTGCACCGCAAAGTAATATCGCAATTTTCGTGCTATTGTAAAGACACTATATGCTAGCTTTTGATAATGCGGGTACCTCTGTTTTGTCGGAGAGAGTACCTCACTGATGAAACATATCGGCCTTTGGACGTCGTGGGCTTTTCCTTCTTCACTTCTTTCGACTACTAATACTGTACTCACCACCTGATGGGTCGTGGCGATGTAGAGTAGTAGTGGCTCTTTTTCTTTTGGTGCGACCAGCACTGGTGGCGTAGAGAGCACTTTTTTTAGGTGCGCAAAAGCTGCGTCTGCTTCTTCTGTCCATTCAAATTTATCGTCTGACTTCTTCATAAGTGCATAGAAAGGAAGCGCCTTTTCCCCCAATCGAGCAACGAAGCGACTTAGAGCCGCGACGCGTCCTGCGAGTTTCTGTACGTCGTGTAGTTTCGTGGGTTTCCCCATTGTCAAAATTGCTCTGATCTTCTCTGGATTCGCCTCTATTCCTCGTGCTGATACCAGGAACCCTAAGAGTTGTCCAGCCGATACGCCGAAGGAACACTTTGTCGGGTTAAGCTTAAGCTTGTACCTGCTCAGGTTGTCAAAAGTTTCTGCTAAGTTGCTGATTAGGGATTCCTCCTCTCTTGTGGTGATGACTACATCGTCAATGTAGACTTGAATGTTGCGTCCTATTTGGCTCCCGAGGCAATTTTGCATCATCCGTTGATAAGTTGCTCCTACATTTTTTAGGCCGAACGGCATTACTTGATAGCAAAACACCCCATATGGTGTGACGAAGGCTGTCTTTTCTTCGTCTTATTTTTTCAACTTGATCTGGTTGTAACCAGAATATGCGTCCAAAAAGGAAAGCCTTGCGCATCCCGCTGTTGAATCAATTATCTGATCAATGCGGGGTAGAGGGAAGGGATCCTTTGGACAATGCTTATTGAGAGATGTGTAATCGACACACACTCTTTGTATATCTGTGTTTTTCTTGGGTACAATGACTGGATTGGATACCCAACTCGAGGTTTTTATTTCTCTGATAAATCTGGCGTTTTTTAGCCTGTGCAATTCTGATGCTATCGCCTTCCTTTTGGGTTCATCAAATCGTTGCAATGGTTGCTTGACTGGCTTTGCCGTAGGATATACATTTAATGCGTGCTCGACGAGTTCCCTCGGAACCCCTGGCATGTCTGAAGGACACCAGGCGAAGATTTCCCAGCGCTCACGGAGGAACTCGACGAGCGCGCTTTCCTATGCGGGATCCAGGTTTATCGCGATCGATGTTGTCTTGCTTGGGTCCATAGGGTGGACCTGGATCTTCTTCGAGTCTTGAGTTGTGTCGAAAGCCTGATCTGGCAGGGATCGTCCAACGTCGGGTAACACATTATGATCGGTTTCCCCTTTCATCCCCTCATATTCTGCTGTCATGCCGAAGGTTTGCGCCATTCTATTGAATTCTCTGTCGCAAGTGTTGGTACTTCGAAGCTCCCTTGCACTGTAATTGTTCCTTTGGGTCCTGGAATTTTTAACGATAGATACGCGTAGTGAGGTACTGCCATGAACTTTGCAAATGTTGGGCGCCCTAGAGTTGCGTGGTACTGTGATGGCCAGTCCATAACTTCGAATTCCAACTTCTCCCTGCGATAGTTGCTGCTACTGCCGAAGCAGATGTCGAGTTCTATTTTCCCCAGGGGGTGATTTGCAGCTCCTGGTACTATTCCATGGAAAGAACAATCTGTTGGCTTCAGGCTTGTCAGTGATATACACATTGCCTTCAGGGTTCTAGCATATATTAGGTTTATGCCACTTCCTGCATCCATAAACACTCTCCCGATGTCATATCCTCCTATTTGCGCCTATAACACCATTGGCGAGTGGCCCGGCCTGGGAACTTTCCTCGGGTGGTCTGCTCTGCTGAACTTAACTGGTTGATCTGACCACCGCAAGTATTCAGTGGTGGCTGGTGGCGATGATATTGCTAGGTTTACTTGCCTAGATATGCTCTTTCGCTCTTTCTTTGACTTAGGCACCGGTTGAATCATTGTCGATATGTAAACTTTTGACTCTAGGTGCCTCGCTAGCCTTTGTACCTGATATCCTTGACTTGTGTTTTCTCCTTGCCATCCCCCTTGGCTTGAGCCCACGACGCTTTGTAGCCTCAGGAAAGTTCTGCAATCCTTCATCTGGTGATTTGAGACTCTTTTTCCATCAAGATATGCGTAGTGGATTTGACAAGGTCCGTATAGCATGTCTTCGGTCGAAGGGCCAGAGTATCTCGGTTTTTCCGTTCCTTTTGCCTGAAACCTCCTATTTCCATATCTTTCCTCTTCCCTTGCTTCATAACCCGCGGCTACCTGATTTCGCTTTCCTTGATTATCCCTGCTGCGGTGTCGTCTCCTCTGTCTACTTGTTCTGTCGACTTCTGGTGAACGTCCTCTTTTGTTATTATATGCGTCCTCTCCATCCGCGAATTTGTTGGCTTCTTCCATTAGCTCAGCTACTGTCGTTGGCCTTGTTCTTCCTATCTCTTCCACGAGATCTGAGCGACGAAGGCCGGCCAAAAAAGCGTCTATTGCTCGTTCGTCGGAGACGTCCTCTGCCGAGTTTTTGATTACACTCCATCGTTGTGTATAAGAACGTAGAGTTTCACCTTTCCTTTGCACACACGCTTTGACTTCCTCCAGTGATGCTGGGCGCTTGTATGTTGAACGGAAATTTCTTGCGAATTGGCTTTCGAGTTCTCCCCAGCTTCCAATGGATTCATTGGGTAGGGTATTCAACCAGGACCGTGCTGCGCCGGTGAGGTGTAGTTGCAAACTTTGAATTGCAGTCGCTTTTGTTCCCCCTAATATCTGTACTGCTTGCAGATAATCCGATAACCATAGGGTAGGTTCTTGCGACCCATCATACTTTTGCTGGTCATGTGGTAACTTGAATCCTTTGGGTACCCGCGTTTTGCGAACCCTGCGGGTAAAGCACGACGCGCCCATCTCTTTTTCGTCGTCTTCATAATTTTCCTCCCTCCAGGCGTGGCGCGATTTATTTACTCGAGCCTGCGCTATTATATTTCTTGCATCCTCTCTCCTTTTTTGTCGCCTTTCTTCTTCTGATGACTCGCTAGACTCGTTTCATGTGATATTGTGTTTGAACTTCCCCTTTCGCCTTCCCTTGTAGCTTGTCGACTTTGTCTCTGGACCTTTTCCCCTGATCTTGTCTTCTACTATCCCGAGGCTTCGTATTGTAGCTTGGTGCATGTCTTCCCGCGGATCTCCGGGTTCGGGCCGCATGGTTAGTAAATATGCCTGTGCTGCTATCAGCGCTGCCTCCGGTGTTTCTTGTACAAAGTCTTCTTCCTCCTCCTCTGGCTGTGGAGTAATACTCCTCGAATACCTTTCCTCTCTACTTTGCGCTGCTGCCCCTCTATTGTGCTTTGGGTCTCCGCGCCTTTCCCTGCTGTACTCTGAATCCTCACTGTAATCATCCCAATACTGCTATTATTTTGAAAGAACATGTCTCTTTCCTCTCTTAGTTTCTTCCTATGCTGGTGTAGTGCGTACTGATATCCCATTAGAACTTGTCTTCTCGATCCTTCGGGTACTTCTGTGCCATGATTTATAGCTGACATGATGATCCTCCACTCTCCTGCTGAGACGTGAACCTTCTCCTTCTCCTTTTTATTGCACTCCTTTACCTTGTCGACTTGCTTGTCGACCCCTTCGTTGTTGTTTTCTTCTTCTGCTTCAGTGATGATGACGCATAGCTGGTGTACTCTTTTGGAGATGCCACTACTTCCAGCAGCGAAGTCCCTTGTACTATTGTGCGTTTTACGCGTTGTCTCCTCCAAGTCGAGTTTTTCCCGAATATTGTGGCCTTCTGTGATTTTTGCTTCTCCTAGGCTAACCGGCGAGTTTACCTCGCTGGAAGAGCCTTTCGATGATTTCAGCATTACTACTATTTCGGGCTCACTTGCCGACGGATCTGGTTTCATCGAATCCGAGAGGCGGGTCGAACCCGAATGTCCGATTAAGATGCTAAAACTTCCGATCATTAGCTTCGTCTCTTGATTTTCGTCGACTTCTGTGCTGTTGTTGGCTAAAAGCGAAAAAGCCATCGAGTTCATGATTCCAACGCCCAGAGTCCCCACGGTCGGCGCCAATTGACGAAGGGTTAACTCGACAAATATCCTAGATGAAGGACTTAGGATCGGGGAGATAGGGCGTCGGATGACCTCGAAGGTAAGGTTAGTCGAAATAGGTGTATATCGAAAGTAAACTTGGGTGTTGAACCTGGCTTGCTTTCAATCTGCCCCACACCATCCCCTCCTGGCCCCTATATATAGGTGGCCAGGTCTCGAGGATCGGGTAGGGTCCGATATAGATTACAATGTCGACATACGGTAAAGACTCGTATCTCGACTATCATTACAATTGGGCCTAGCTTAATGGGCCTCAGGGGTACTCAACTAACGGGCTCTATTAGCTATACCCTTGTCACCTGTTAATGATAGTTTTCCAAATGAACAGTTGGCTTCAATAAATGTAACTTCACGGGACCTTCCTTGGTATGCTGATTATGCTAACTTTATTGTTTTCAAGTATTTGCCTCCAACTTTTACAGCTTAGTGATACGTCTCAAACGTATCTATAATTTTTGATGCTCCATGCTTGTTTTTACACCATTTGCCTATTGTTTCGTTACACTTAGTGGCATTTTTATACATTTTCCGGAACTAACCTATTAACGAAGTGCCACAGTGCCAGTTTCCTGTTTTCTGCTGTTTTTGTGTTTCAGAAGTGATACACAGGAAATATTCTCGGAATTGGACGAAACAAGTTCCTGAAGTCATATTTTACCCGGAAGCTTCCAGAGATCCGAAGAAGTGTCAGAGGGGGGCCACCAGGGCCCCACACAAGGGGGCGGCGTGGCCTGGCCCCTGGCCGCGCCACCCCTGTGTGAGAGCTCCTGGCTCCACCTCTGACATCGCCCCTTCGCCTATAAGTACCCCCCCGACGAGAAAAACCTAAGGGCCCGATCAGTTTTCCAGAATACATCGCGATCCGCCGCCGCCGTCGACCCGAAGATCGGGAGGGTCCAGAAGCTCTTCCCGGCACCCTGCCGGAGAGGGGAATCGCCACCGGAGGTCTTCTTCATCGCCATGCTTGCCTCCGGAGAGATGAGTGAGTAGTCTACCTTGGACTATGGGTCCATAGCAGTAGCTAGATGGTTGTCTTCTCCACCATGTGCTTCATGTTTAGATCTCATGAGCTGCCCTACATGATTGAGATCACCGTTATGTAATTCTATGATGCTGGTTTGTTGGGATCCGATGAATATTGGTGTTTATGATTAAGTTGCTGTACTGAATTATATCTTTTGTTATCTCTATGTTGTTTATGATCTTGCATGCTCTCCGTTGTTAGTAGCTATCTTGGCCGAGTAGTTGCTAGTGACTCCAAGAGGGGGTATTTATGCTCGATAGTGGGTTCATGTCTCTATTTCACCTGGGGGAGTGACAGAAACCTCTAAGGTGGTAGATGTGCTGTTGCTACTAGGGAGAAAACAACATTCATATGCTCAAGGGCATATGCTTTGTTTACATTACACACTTTGCTTAATGCAATTATCTGTTGTTCGCAACATAATACTTCTAGGGTGTTCGGATGATATCCCCGGGGGTGGATTATTAGTCATAGATGCAGTTGGATGGCGGTCTATGTATTTTGTTGTAATGCCCAGAGTAAATCTCATAGTGATCTTCTTGACATATCATGTTATCTTTATTCTATCAATTGCCCAACTGTAATTCGTTTACCCAGCATGTTATTTTATCTATGGAGAGACACCACTAGTGAACTGTGGACCCCGGTCCTATTTTAATCATATTGCAATCACCTGTTTACTTTTCCCGCATTGTTTACTTTACTCGCATATACTCTACTGTTTTCCACTCGATACACTCATAACCTTTGTTTCAAGCAAACCGGTGAGATTGACAACCTCATCGCAAGTTGGGAACAAAGTATTTGTTTGTGTGTGTGCAGGTTCCACAACACCTTCAGTCGTCATCGTCTCCCTTCTCCTGTTCGATAAACCTTGGTTTCTTAACTGAGGGAAAACTTGCCGCTACACTCATCATACCTTCCTCTTGGGGTTCCCAACGGGCTGGTCATTCACCACGCACAAGGACAGTTTGCTCCCACATTAACTTGGAGTAGCAGCACTTTTTCTAGCGCCGTTGCCGGGGAAGAGAGAAGACTTCTGCGAGGGGAGTTCTTCGCACACACATTCTTTGCTTTGTTATTTGTTTTGCTTTACTTTATTTTATTTTACCTGCATCATTTTTATATCAAAAACCCAAAAAAAATTAGAATCCTTGGTAGTTGTTATTTCTTTACTTTAGTTTATCATGCTGTTCCCTAAGTTCGTTCTGGAGGACCTCTCAGTAGGTAGTGGTTCGATTATTGGCAAAAGTAACATTGAGGAGTTCTTTAATCACATTAGTATGCACGATGAAGATGAGGAAAAGTCTTGGGTTGAGCTTGCTCCTAGTATTGAAGTTGCTTCTATTTATTTAATTGACATGTTGGAAACTAGGTTTGCTAGTCTTAATCCTTTTATGCAATATATGTTCCTTAAGCTTCATGAAATTGAGGATCCCGAAAAGAAGGCTTTTATCTTGGAAACCTTGCGCCTAGAATTTAAGGATGTAGTTATTGAAGCTAGAAAAGTTCTTAAACGTTTTAATAAACTCGGTTCACCTATAAAGGTTATTGATACTAATGATGAGGGGACCGAGATATCTATACCTTGCAAGCTTTTGGGATTGAATGATGCTTTCGAAAACAATTTTGCCTGGATTTGTCCTGAAAACCTTTTTGATGAGGATAGTGTACCAAAGCATGATCACCAAGGGTCTTCAAAAACTTATGTGGATGAAATACAATGCCTTATTGACAAGACCTCTTCTGTTGATCTTAATGCTTCTTCTGAAGGTACTTGATTCGCAATTTTCTGCGCCTAGCTCAAAGGCGTTAAAGAAAAGCACTCTTGGGAGATAACCCAATGTTTTACTTTCAGTACTTTTTCTTTTATTTGAGTCTTGGAAGTCATTACTACTGTAATGACCGCTCCTTATCTTGTTTATTTCGTTTTTGTGCCAAGAGAAGCCTCTAATTTGAGCGAGGTAAAGATTTGGGGTTATTGCTGTCCTGAAACTGTTTTCGGTGCTGCACCGTAAAAATTCGTGAAAATTCTCTGTTTATCTTTTCGACCTGCGATTTCTTGTGCATATGCCCCAGGTTATATCCAAACTTTTCTTAGTTGAACACTTTTTGATTTGAGCAACATAAAATCCCTCAAAAATTCGTCCTTTGTCAGCTGTCCAGTTTTGACAGATTTCTGCCAATATTTGTTTTTGCCACTTTATCGCTTTCTTTTGAGTTCTTTTTGATCATGGAACTCTTGTGAAAGTTGCTACAGTAGTATATACTTTATATGTGGTGGTTTTGGGTTGAAACCTGAAGCTAAAAGAGGTTGAATATATTTTATGCTTACACTAATGTTGCTAATAGAATTGTGTTTAGTTTTGTATGAAGGAAGTTTTCAAGTGTAGGGATTGGAGAATGATGAGATGAGTTGAAGAATGGACAAAAGCTCAAGCTTGGGGATGCCCATGCATTACCCCAAGAAATATCCAAGAACTACAAGCGTCAAAGCTTGGGGATGCCCCCGAGGCACCCCTTCTTCATCGGCAAAAATCAGGTCACCTTTCAAAACACTATATTTTTATTGCTTCATGCACTATGTGTTTTTCTTGGAGCGTCAGTTGTTTTAGTTTTCTTAGTTGTTTAGTTTGTTTGTTTGCTGCAATAAATGGTTGGACCCCAACAAATTTCCTTTGGAGGAGATGTACTCGTTTTCATTTGCAAAGAACGCTCTAGTTTTCACTCTTATTAAAAATCGAGCGCTCTACTTTTTCTGCTACTGCTTTTGGTTTTCGTTTTCGCCTTGATTTGCATTCAGATCTTGTCATATCTTTTCATCAAGGTGTATTTTTGCCTCTGATCTTTATTGGTTTTCATCAAAAGAGGTGTTTATAAAAATTTCAAATGGTGTTGGAAAAGAGAAAAAGCTTTGTGCAAAATAGTGGTACAAGAAGGAGCTTGTGTAGACTGCGGCTTAGGCTTTTTCATGTCATGCTTGATGTCTTTTTGATAGTATGCTTAGTGGTTTTGCTGTAGCATGACTTGTCTCAAATAACTGAGATTGCTTAATGAGCATTTGAAAAATCATGCGTTGTTTTTATTGTATGGAAGCATTATTTTGGTTTTCTCCTTGATGCTTTATTTGCGTTGACTTGGCGCATGCTCACACATGTTAGACTCTTACAAAGTCGCCATTAGCCTTCATGATCATTTAGTTTTTGACTTTTGATGCCATCGTATGCTTCTTTTAATGTCGCTTTGTCGCTTTGCATGATTATGGCCATTATTGCTCTCTTAGTTGGTCGCTCCCAGTCTTTTGCTAGCCCTCGCCTTGTACTGAGTATGAGCTCTACTCATGCATCCAACTCCTAAAAGCCAAGTTTGCCATTGTGTCCACTATAAATTCCTATGCATGGTATTTGTAAGCCATTCCAAAGTAAAATTTTCGTGTGCTACCTTTCAAAAACCTTCAAAATACTTCTCGTTTTGTGACACTGTTTTCAGCTCATGGGGACGTAGTGGTCGGATTTGCTATCTTCCATATTGCTTATTCCAAAAAAGAAAAAAAAGAGAAAAAAAGAAAGAAAAAAAAGGCACTCCTCCAAAGAATGTGAATGTTGGTGGGCACCCGATGGAATCGGTTAGCCATGGTATGTGAAAGGAAAAGGTGGGGAGGAGTGCCAAGTTTTATAAAAAGAGCACAAGAGTGCCAATCTCTCTCTCAAAAACTTGCTTTATTTTTGTATGGAAGATAGTAAGAACCCCATTGCCAGTCGTTGACAAAAACAACCACCTCTCAAAATCAAGTTTTATCTCTCTGTTTTACAAATGAAAAGCTCTAGCACATGCTTAATCACTGCTTCCCTCTGCGAAGGGCCTTTCTTCTACTTTTATGTTGAGTCACCACCTTCTTTCTTTATGCACCATTAAGAGAGCATAGTTGTCATTCTTAGTGTGATATGCATTGTCCCAAAGTTCATTGATTGACTCATATTGTTGGTTTCACTTGTTCTTAAATTATTTGTATCTAGTCGCCCTCTTAAACTTTGAGGTGTCCTATGCATTTATGTTTTGCTCTCTTTGAAGGACAAGCTGAAAACCATTTGTATGTTTTTCCTTATGATTTGAACACACGTTTGACTTTTATTGTTTCATTATCATGATCTTTTGTTTGTGTTCATTTACATGTTTACAACATGGTTGCTAAGTTCTTATTGTCATGATTATATCTTTCATGCCCATGTTTTAAGTTCTATTGATCCCAGCTCACCAATGCTTACATATATGATCAAGATTGTGTAGGTGCATGTCACCTCAAAAATTATTCTTTGTTATCACTTACCTACTCGAGGACGAGCAGGAGTTAAGCTTGGGGACGCTTGATACGTCTCAAACGTATCTATAATTTTTGATGCTCCATGCTTGTTTTTACACCATTTGCCTATTGTTTCGTTACACTTAGTGGCATTTTTATACATTTTCCGGAACTAACCTATTAACGAAGTGCCACAGTGCCAGTTTCCTGTTTTCTGCTGTTTTTGTGTTTCAGAAGTGATACACAGGAAATATTCTCGGAATTGGACGAAACAAGTTCCTGAAGTCATATTTTACCCGGAAGCTTCCAGAGATCCGAAGAAGTGTCGGAGGGGGGCCACCCGGGCCCCACACAAGGGGGCGGCGCGGCCTGGCCCCTGGCCGTGCCACCCCTGTGTGAGAGCTCCTGGCTCCACCTCTGACATCGCCCCTTCGCCTATAAGTACCCCCCGACGAGAAAAACCTAAGGGCCCGATCAGTTTTCCAGAATACATCGCGATCCGCCGCCGCCGTCGACCCAAAGATCGGGAGGGTCCAGAAGCTCTTCCCGGCACCCTGCCGGAGAGGGGAATCGCCACCGGAGGTCTTCTTCATCGCCATGCTTGCCTCCGGAGCGATGAGTGAGTAGTCTACCTTGGACTATGGGTCCATAGCAGTAGCTAGATGGTTGTCTTCTCCACCATGTGCTTCATGTTTAGATCTCATGAGCTGCCCTACATGATTGAGATCACCGTTATGTAATTCTATGATGTTGGTTTGTTGGGATCCGATGAATATTGGTGTTTATGATTAAGTTGCTGTAGTGAATTATATCTTTTGTTATCTCTATGTTGTTTATGATCTTGCATGCTCTCCGTTGTTAGTAGCTATCTTGGCCGAGTAGTTGCTAGTGACTCCAAGAGGGGGTATTTATGCTCGATAGTGGGTTCATGTCTCTATTTCACCTGGGGGAGTGACAGAAACCTCTAAGGTGGTAGATATGCGGTTGCTACTAGGGAGAAAACAACATTCATATGCTCAAGGGCATATGCTTTGTTTACATTACACACTTTGCTTAATGCAATTATCTGTTGTTCGCAACTTAATACTTCTAGGGTGTTCGGATGATATCCCCGGGGGTGGATTATTAGTCATAGATGCAGTTGGATGGCGGTCTATGTATTTTGTTGTAATGCCCAGAGTAAATATCATAGTGATCTTCTTGACATATCACGTTATCTTTATTCTATCAATTGCCCAACTGTAATTCGTTTACCCAGCATGTTATTTTATCTATGGAGAGACACCACTAGTGAACTGTGGACCCCGGTCCTATTTTAATCATATTGCAATCACCTGTTTACTTTTCCCACATTGTTTACTTTACTCGCATATACTCTACTGTTTTCCACTCGATACACTCATAACCTTTATTTCAAGCAAACCGGTGAGATTGACAACCTCATCGCAAGTTGGGAACAAAGTATTTGTTTGTGTGTGTGCAGGTTCCACAACACCTTCAGTCGTCATCGTCTCCCTTCTCCTGTTCGATAAACCTTGGTTTCTTAACTGAGGGAAAACTTGCCGCTACACTCATCATACCTTCCTCTTGGGGTTCCCAATGGGCTGGTCATTCACCACGCACAAGGATAGTTTGCTCCCACATTAACTTGGAGTAGCACTTAGCAAAGAAGGAAATTCTTCTATGATTTGAGGCATTACTTTTGGGATGACCCACACCTATATAAAGAAGGGGTTGATGGTATTATGTGAAGATGTGTTCCGGAATATGAGCAACAAGAAATATTAATAAAATGCCATGGCAGTGCTTATGGAGGACATCATGCTGGAGATAGAACTGCACAAAAGGTTCTACAATCAGGTTTTTATTGGCCAACCCTCTTTAAAGATGCTAGAAGGTATGTTTTATCTTGTGATGAATATCAAAGAGTTGGTAATATTTCTAGACGCAATGAAATGCCTATGAGTTACACTCTTGTTATTGAACCATTTGATGGTTGGGGATTTGACTTTATGGGTCCTTTTCCTCCTTCAAAAGGCTATACTCACATACTTGTCGAAGGGTTTCGCAGCATAGTAAATCAAAAAATTTCCTACGGATGCGAACAAGAAAGCCAAGATCTAATCTAGGAGATGTAATCAACGAGAGAGGTAGATGAGATCTTCATACCCTTGAAGAAATCGCACAGCGGAAACGTTCAACAAAACGTGGATGATGTAGTCGTACTGGCCGTCTCCTCCCCGCGATCCGATCCGATCCAACGCCGCAAGTGGCGGCGCCTCCGAGAGATGCACACGTACGGTGCAGCGACGTCTCCTCCTTCCTTGGTCCAGCAAGTATGG